>JARKIC010003224.1:0-29591 GCA_029378375.1 Mycena olivaceomarginata | reverse complement strand
CACACATTGATCCGAGCTCGACAGTCATACACTCAATTCAACTTGAACCATTCCCTGGCATTCCACATATTTTACACGTTTATTACACTACAAATGGCTATCCGGGATCTCAATCTGCTGCAAATAGTTCTCCGAATACCCCATGGTTCTTCGCCGGGCCTGAGCAGAAATCCTTCAGTCACTTTTGGAAATCGGTGTACACGGCAGAACTAACCTTTGTTTCTCCTCTTCCGTGAAGAATGAGTTTCCGGATGCCGTTGGAGGGTCTTTGCGGAACGGATCATCGTCCGACTCGTACATCTGAATCGGCGGCACAGGCGGGACAGAGTAGCGGGGATTTTGAACGCTTTGCACCGTCCGGCCCTCCTCGTCAAGAACCCATGGTGTCTTTTTGTATGCCTCGCTCTTGGCCCTGTCACGCCTTCTCTTCGACCGCTGCACCGTCTCTGGATCGGGAAGAGCTTCGATAGATGCTATCAAGACTCCTTCATTGTCGGGATCGAGCAACTCTGGAATCTCAAAGGGATTCGGTCCTTCATACGTCTGAAGACCCTTAGAACGACCGTCCAACAGTAAATTATCACTCACTGGGTTGATGACCGTGAGAGAGCCAATCTTGATTGTGGGACAGGCTCTAAACTGTTCTCCCCTCTTGACTATCTCTGCCTAAACCGTTGTCAGTCTCGAATAGGATCGAAATAAAACATTACCCATACCTCGACTCTTGCTCTTTTGGTGTCCTTACCCTCGAAGATGGATAAAATACGGGGACGCGACATTTGAGAGTGAGATAGCTAGAGTAGGGGGTTATCCCAGGTTTATATCCCCGAGCTAAGACATTCTGAATGAGACCAGTGCGGAAGCGGATGTCTTTTTCCCCAGTTTTGCATAGCCGTGTGTCACCCAGCCGTGTTTGAGTCAGAATTCCGTCGGGGAAGGTGCAGAAGTTCAATGCACCCCTATCTTCCGGAACCTGTAGGCAAGCCACAGCAAACAAAGCGTCTTGGACGCGACTCTGACCAGGCCTTGACATTCTCGTCTTTCCTTGGCTCACAATGCTAAATGCTGTACATACTTTGCAGAAATATACTAAATATTACGCTCATAACTCTCACCCAGGCCCATGAACACGCCGCCAATGCCGAAGATTTCCTCAGTCAAGGACTGGTCAGCCTGCGTTGAGGCTTGCGGTAATTGCTAATCCCACCTGTGCAGCTAATACCTGCGTCGGAGGAACATTACAAGGTATGACCGTGCAAACCGCATTGTCTGCATTCAGGAACAAGTACAAGGCCGCAGAAGCGTATGAACAGGCTCTGGAACGCAGCAATGATGAATCAGTGTGGAATATCATTCCGCCACTCTTATAATGATTGACCGCCTCCATAGGCAAAGAGAACACTGAAGTTGCTGTATAACGAACATCATAAAGCAGGGAAGGAGCTCCAGAGAAAGATTGAACAACTCAAGGCCGAAGGAAAGGACCCCAGCCTTCCGCATAAGCCTGATCCGCCTCAGCTGTCTGCTATGCGCTCCAACTCTCATCCATATCCGTCTTTCCCTCGCTCAGCTCCATCGCCACCTCCACAGCGACCGATGACAGACTCCCAAGGAACTGTCGACGAATCATTCATGCTTTTGGGAGGCCAACGTGTAAATAAATGGTGCTTTTTGTGGACGCTCCAACTTATTACCTCCAACAGTCAGATCCCGGCGACGCCTTCAACCAATTTTGGAACATCATGCAAGGGATGCTAGACAATCTCTCTCAGCCCGTCGCGTTCGCCACTGCGCCACTAGGTGCACCAGAGTCGGCGCCACCAAACCATGTGGTCAGGACCAAACTGTCGTCCCACGCAGGTTTGCGGCGGGATGGCAGCCTTAGCAGTGACACCGATATCGAGGAGCCCATGGTGACGCGGTTCGCCAGGCGGTTGGAATGAGTGGAGACACCAAGAAGTCGTCAAGCATTTTAAATACGAAAAGGGTTGCAACTCCAGATCCCGAAGACGACTTTGACGAAGGTATGCTGTCTACGTTGCGCGACTTTCACACTTGTTGACTTTTACCTGGAGGTGACGAGCTCACAGAGTCGTTCTTCTTGATACCGTCAACCTCGGATTCCCCCCCGACGACGCTCAAACAAGACAACGCATCCCTTAGACTGGAGGTCGAAGTTTTAAAGAAGCGGTTGGAAGCCACCGAGCGGGTTCTGCAGCTACGCAGAGAGCAAGATGTCCATCTGCGTGATAGTATATTTCAAGCTACTAAAGGTGTGCCGCATATTTTGCTGCCGCCAGGAAACCAATACCGTTTCAGGCCCACGCGCCATGGGAGCGTCTGTGGTGGGCAGCCGTTTTTAGTACCTAACGCGTCTGTTCTGCGCGAATCGCCGGGCATGAAATCGGGACGCGAAGCGCAGTACGCTCGTCGCGTCAAAGAACTAGAAGACGAGCTTCGGACTGTTCGACTGGAAAATGATAAACAGGTCTTTGTGGTTCGAACTGTACTAGCGACTTTTGTCTCACAATTAGCTCCACAGAAAACGATGATAGTGCGATATCAGGAGAAATGGGAGAAGCTGAAGGAATCCGCCAAGCGCAGAAAGGAAACCAAGGCAGCTGCGCTGCTGAAGCCATTAAGTCGCCCAGTCCACTAGTTCGGGAACGAATCCCAGAAGAACCCGAACCGGACGAGCCTTCAGATAGCGCCCGCGCCATCTAGGTAATTCCTTTGCTTTCTATCTATGCAGTAGTGGCCTTGTGGTCCGCGTAATGAAAATATAACACCATGCGCAGTCCGTGCTCTGAGTCCTTCAACCAAAGTAATGGACACCCGTCCATGGATTTGGTATTGAACTTGACTGGAACAAATCTTCCCATGCTGAACCCTTGGGACTCAATGATAGACAGGTTTCTCCGCACACGTGGGGCAGGATTGAACAAAGGAGCGAAGCTAAAACGGAATGTGGCAGAAAAATAAAAATGGCCCGCATTGCGTATTTCAGGCAAAAAGCCCGAAGTCGACGATACAGAGAGATCTAACAAAGATGTCGAAGTGGTTCTGTACGCGGTCTTCCATCCTTCTTCCCCGACAGCACCGTGATCCTGCGACGCCACGGGCACGTTAAAAGTTACCACAAGGTCGACACGTTGGTCTTCCACTCGGAATAGAGCCATGAGAACTCGGACTTGATCCTGACCCTCTTGGTTAAATTTCGCCACAGACTGGACTCCCAAAAGCGTGGATAGCCGGTGGGTCTTATCGCCTCTGGTGTTGGGTATCACAGCGACAGCGTCTACTGGTCGACGTCGTGGCTGAGTTGTCGTGTGCCAATGAGTCGAAGTGAAACCTAGTGCTGGCCATGAACTGGAGTAGTACAGAGCCCTCGAGAATAACCACAGAACCTGATCGCGGAGTCATCGTCGGGAGGATCCACCCGTTGGAGGACCTCGACAATAATGCTGACGCTAGAGTCGGGATAGAGCAGGACTTCCTGGGTGTCCGGAACCTGGCGGAGGTCCCTGAGAGGCCGTTAGATAGGTCCCGGTGTAAAATAAACTTGATACGATGCGTCGACCAGATGAATCCGGGGCTACTGCCGTGATTGCCCCTCCAAAAGCTCGCGGGTGGAGGAAGACATGATGGGGTGTCACAAACGCGCACAGTCACATCACGCCCCTCTTTTCAACCGCGTCGTGTACAATGGACAGCCGGCGACGCTCCACCATGCAGCCCCCCTCTGACCTCCATGGCAGCATCCGCTCGGGAATTCCCGTTCCAGCGCAGTTTCCAGCGTCTGTTAAAAAACAGAATTCAACGCTACGCATGTCTCTCGCAGGACCTGCTTTGCGAGCTCCATATCCCCCTCCGTCGTCTGGGCCAGGTTCAAATCCGCGACAGTCGATGCTCCGATCCCAGAACGTGAATCCGAACCCCCTACTTCAATCAACAACCAAGCCAAACTACGCCGTAGGCAGAACCCCACTGAACAAGTGCGACTGGTGCTTCCGAGTCGGAAAGATGGCGCTGAATCCTTCTATAGCAGTACCCGACGCTGGATCGACATGGGGTGGTGGCGCTCTGCCTCCACCCCCGAGCAGTCAAACCGTGAAAGACCCCCGGCCGCTGCGCGACCGCGCATTCCAGACTCAGATGAAACAAGACATATCCACGTATCTCAAGGGCAACGGGTACGAGATAGCACAAACCACCCTGAACAATATCACGGGAAAGATTATCGGGCTATCTTTGACTTTCTCGTTTCCACCCTCGACCCCTGCCACCCTCTAAACCAAAACGCGCGTTTTGAGGATGAATTCGTTCCTGCTCTCAAGGCTCTTCGTTATCCGTTCGTTAATGCAATGGATAGCAAGTGGCTCGCGGCTCCTGCCAGCATGCATTCGTGGCCAGCACTCCTCAGTGTTTTGCACTGGCTCGTCGAGGCTTGCAAGGTAGTTCCCGCCCCTCTGGAAATATGCTATTTGACACTCCCCAGGCTAGGGCACTTTACGAGAACAGTGAAGACCCCACTCTACAAAACCCTCCGATGTCCCTGAGGAGTTCGACGACCCTTGGGATCATCAAGCATTGGCTTTCGATTATTATGAGCAAGCTTATGTTCTGTGGCTAGATATGGTCGACGATTTCGTTGAACCCAACGAAAATTTAGAAGATCGTTATGGTAATAATCCGCTTGCATCCATCGTAGTCTTACTCAAATTTCTCTCCCCAGCTCGGAAAAACGAACGAGCGCAGATGGATCTCGACGAGAAAACGAGCCAATTAGAGCAGTCTACGAATGAGCTCAACAAGCTCAAATCAACTGCAGTACGCCGTTTCTGCTCTCTTTCTGTCCGCTTCTCATGGTCGTGCATGTAGCCGCCTCTGGCTAAGCTGCAGAA
Source organism: Mycena olivaceomarginata (assembly GCA_029378375.1). Taxonomy (NCBI): domain Eukaryota; kingdom Fungi; phylum Basidiomycota; class Agaricomycetes; order Agaricales; family Mycenaceae; genus Mycena; species Mycena olivaceomarginata. The sequence goes on along the minus strand of JARKIC010003224.1, from coordinate 24,687 downwards.
AGATAACGACCTGGGGAAGGTCGACAGCGCGAAATTCCAGGAGATTCTTCACCGGTATGATTCACGCAAAAAGAAACTGCTGGACCAAATCGCTTTTGAGAAAGCCGAAATTGTTACTCGAGGTCTGTGCGATCCGTCATAACATACCGAACCTCTTCTTACCTGGTGCACAGGCGGTCAGCTCGAGCAACTCCAGGCGGAACAGCTTAAACTCGCGGAGATTGTAAAGACCCAAAATCTTTCTCCTGAAGAGGTCATCAAGATGAACACGGACCACGAAACATTGTCCCACAATCTCAGAGACCTCAAACAGAAGATTGCGGAAACGCACCGGAACGTGATGACATTGGAGGTTAATGTCACCAAACGAGCTGGCGAGGCTGAGGAGGCGATTGACGCATACACCAACCTGCTCACCTCCCTTGAATTATTCCCGCCTCTCGCTCCACCGTTGCAGGACGTGGATCTTACCCTTGGTCTCAATACCGCTTCTTCTAACCCCCAGAATATTCTGTCCGGAGCAGATATTCGGCGGGTAATCAAACCAACTCTGAGCGCCATTGCAGAGTCAAAACGGTCAGAGCGCGCGTCGGTGGAGAGCGAAACGAATAAAATTCGACAATGAACTCGACCAACTGACACTGGAGTGCGAGAATATCGACGAAGAGATCGGGGAGGTAGAGAAGAAAGTCGTTGGACTGAATGATCAAGCGGATGATCTGCGCGATGTCAGTTTTCCGTCTCGGTATATTCGTCGTCGTTGATATCATTTCCAGGTGGCCCAACAAGAGGCTCTCGTTGCCGGCGCGGAAACTGGACGATTGGAGAGGGATCTAGCGCACGCCAAAACAGCTGCCCTAGCAAACGGGATGGGAGTTAAATCTCGGTTTCAAGCTTTACAATTCGAGTTGGGTGCTATTTATCTGTTGACAGGCAGCGCTGAAACTCATTTCACCAGCTATCAAGAACAAGTCGAGAAGGTTTCGCGCCTCAAGGAAGCTACCGTTCGCGCTATCATTAAGAACACGCCACGACATTGCGATGTTCAAGGCCGAAGTATCCCGTCATCTTACTGAACTGCGCGATTTTGCCGAAGGGGAGTAGCGATCCTCTGGTTTTGGATTTTATCTACATAGCGTGTATTTATAATATGTATCGGATTTCTTTGGTTCGCTTGTATCAGTGTATGTAATGTGGATCTCTTACGGACGATGCGTGGTGGCGGTGCCGCAAATCAGATGCGATCGTTTGGGTAGTCTCGTAACAAGCCTTTATATACTTTTGTGAAGACAGTCGTTCACACGTATATAAATCGTTTGGGTTCATTCTCGTCAAGTTTCAACCTGTGCTTGCCAACCCTCACCGGTGAGGCTTCACCCATTGCTCGCCTGTCCCTCACTTCGCCAGACGTTCGTCCCTACTTGTACCTGGTTTCTCCTCGGCGAATCCCTGTAAAATAGCCTGGCCAATGCCTCCCAAATGCACCAAATTAACCGCTCCCTCTGGCCCGCATTCATAAGCATAGGTCACAATGACGCTTCCTTGACTCGCTGGCGGTGGTTTTTGACGACAGCCACCCGGGTACTTTCTGTGGCTTACTTGCGATCAAAGGTAGTGCAAGTTACCCGAGTCCCGATTAAGTCGTCGTGAGTAGAATATGCCGAAATTCGCTCGAGATCTTGGCAATACGGAGTCCTCTGCCTCTTTCATTTATCCTTCTCCGCGGACCGCCGTCACAGCAGGTGTCTCCCCCCCTCATTCAACTCCACTTTATACTGTCTTTCTGCTTTACCGAATTATCCGGAGGCGAACCTTCAACTTGCTAGTTTTTCTAAGGTAGTTTCCTCTCAGCGCCGCGAGCTATCAGAATATTTCCTTTCCTTTCCTCTCCACAGAAGACACGAACGAGGTCGGTTGCCGAAGGACCGGGACTGACCCGAAGGAGCGTATCGCTACCGTATCTTGTTCCAGGGACCCAATTCCACTTACCCATTGAACACCGGAACCGGTCTGGGTGAAACCGACATCTAACCACAGAATCCTGCGAAAGAAGATCCTTCCTTGGTGTTCGGGAACCTCTCCACGCAACCCTGTCGCTCCCACCACCCTTGCGTTCAGATGGCGAACCTGTTATCTGGGATAGTATATTTCTGGTCTCCCACGTGCAATTATAAGAAGGCACACAACTCAGGTAGTCTACGCCACTGCTTGCGCAACTCCCCAGACCTGTATCCCAATTCAACGTCGCCCAACGATGTCAACGGAGAAAATCGATTCGCCATCTCCAGGCTTACAGCGATGCAGAGAAGGGCATCTTGGATTCGCTTCCTGTCCAACTGGCCTTCCCCAAAGATAAAAAAGGACGCAGAGGCTTTAACGGCCCAAACCAAGGACGCACCGAAACCCGCGAAACCCAAGCCCAAGAAAACGCGTCTCCAAATGGATTCTGTGGCAGATTTGGTTCAACACTTACAGGTCCCGTCTCTCTCCTCTCTTCATTATCAGCAACTGATCCTCTCTTTGTTCATAGGAAGTTCTTCACGTTTGTCTTCACTCTTAACATGGTCGGAATTGGTCTTGCAATCTCTGGTCACTTTCCCTACGCCGTCAAGAATTCAGGCGCGATGGTCCTAGGGAATTTGAACTTTGCCATCGTAAGTGTCTTCCCAAAGAAAGCTCCGTCGCACGCCAGTCTGAACCCCCCTTCCAGCTAATGCGGAACGAAGTTTTTGGTCGTATCCTCTATTTAATTGTCAATACATGCTTTGCCAAGGTATGCATTCAAGGTTCAATATTTTTATGGAGGGACTAACAGAAAACAGTGGACACCTTTATGGTGGAGGATTGGGTTGCACGTCTGTTCTTCAGGTATGGAAAGACCAGAAGATTCTTCCGTCGGCTCATCTGGTTTCGCATTCCAGCATCTTGGCGGCATTCACAGCGGCTGCGCGCTCTCCGGAGTGCTTTGGTTGTTGTTCAAAGTCGTGTATAATTTCCGCCACCTCGATGTCAACCACGACGCGATTCTCATCATGGGCGTCATTACCAACGTTGCGGTTATAATCAGCGCCCTGAGCGCTTTCCCTTGGGTCCGCCAATACCCACCACAAGTACGTTCCGCCTGCTTTGATGTGTGCGCGCCCTGATCAATATGGCCAACCAGTGTGTTCGAGCGCCAGCATCGAGTGAGTCGTGACGTCTTCTTAGGTTATAGTTCACTGACAGACGGGGCTCCCAGTTCATCGGATGGCTTGGATTGATTTGCACTTGGATCTTCGTCATTTTGGGAGATACATATAATCCATTGACTCGCACCTGGAACCTGAATGGCGTGAAAACTGATACAACATCAAGACTTCTGGTACACTTGCGGGATGACATTCTTGTACGGGTTTTCTTCTTCTTTCTCTAACCTCCCGTGTTGACGGCAGCGTAGCATCGCCCTTCCGTGGATCTGTGTGCGAGAGGTGGATGTCGACATTGAGCTGGTATGCAAACTCGCATGCGATCCTGCCTCGAGCTAACCCCTGCGTCCAGCCATCTCCCAAGGTAGCTATCATCCGTTTCAAACGCGGAATGCAACAGGGTCTCCTCGGTCGTATCAGCCGCTCCTCCATTATGGAATACCACGCCTTTGGAATTATTTCGTGAGCGACATGTCTGTCATCTCGATATTACCATTCACACTTGTTTTCTTTTCAAGGGAAGGGACCCATGCGAAATATCATTACATGATCGCTGGCGTTCAAGGTGACTTCACGAAAAGTCTGGTCAACAATCCTCCTAAGACTCTTTGGACGCGTGAATTGAAGGTAAGCAGGTGGTGCCCGGGAAAAGATTAGGCCCTTACCCGTGCGCAGTTTGCCGGGGTCTCCAACACGTCTACGCTTTACACTCGTGGCATCAGAATATGCACTGGGTAAATACTCCCTTCTTCACAGCATCAAAGCCTCACTTCGCTTTCAGAACCGGCATAGGAGCCGCTCTGTCCACCTGCCTTCAGTCCCCGTATTGGTGTGTTGTCTATTATCTCCGCGTCATTGGAGCTTGAATTAATACGGGTCTTAGGTATCTCATTTGGATCGGTGAGAAAGGCCTCTGCTCGATGGACGTTTTGATTGACTTTGCCTCCAAGGTTCTGATCAGGAAAAAAACGTAGGAATATACTCGAAGTTGCCTACGTTTGGCTGACTTTCCAAAAGGTTCGGCCCCACGATAAGTGGACTCATCCACCGGCACATGGGACCAGAACGTGTTACTCTGTGGGACAGCAAACAACGAGGAGGCCGCCCAGACACTATGAAGTTGCTGAAGGAAGTCTACTATAGCTGGAACGCCGAAGGTGGGTTCTTTTTCGATTCACATATCCATCTCATTCGCTTCCACAGTCGTCTTCATCACTTCAAACTACATCGGAAATTCGAGATCATGGAAGGGTGCAAGGAAGAGGTTCGTTAATCAGCGTCTCTTTTTTTAATTCTCTAACCAAGACTCGATCCCCAGGGCATTCCTGCCGTGCGTGATTCCTTTCGACTTTGACTACGATTCCTGACACTGTTATAGTTTGGAACCCTATGGGATTTCTGAAAAGCGCTATCTGGAGATGACTCGTCATTGCACGGATGTTTTAGATGGAAACCATATTGCACCACAAATGTAGCTTTTCTGATATTCACGCATTGTTTACCCACCTGAAGATCCATAGAAGGGAATGCCATTTTTATACGCATACCACGCGAGCATTAGACCGAACCTCAACAAGTAAGATGTTGCTCCAAGATTTGGCCCGACTTTCCCATCCAAGCCCACCGACGCCGCAGGCTGATCGCAGTGTTCGGCTGCAAACTTACACCTTCAAGGGCCAGCTGAGTAATAATACGAGCCAAATTTCGAGTATCCTGGGGACATCAGACTTGAACCACGTCGAGGTAAGGGCGCTCACATCGATCCCGCTATGTTGTCGACCCAGAAATGGGGAAAGCCCAAGCGCCAAGAGCTGTCCCGGAATGTTCAGAGTCACTATTTTTGGTAACCGGTCGTCCTGAGGCTAAAAGGGTGTGAAACGAAACTGATTGCCTGAAGAACGGACCTGTGCTCCCGAGGTGGTGGCTTCTTGACGTGTGGGATATCACCACAGTCCGAACATTCAGGACGTCGCCAGTCATCCAGTCGGGGAAAGGTATCTGAGCGCCAGGATCAATTAGAAAGACGGTCCCCGCCGGCAAGTTGCGACTGAACTCGAGATATGAAGCATTGCTTTACAACGAAGTCTCGGATATCCCAGGGGCCATCGGTGCACCAGCAATACCTGAGAATGCGTTTCCCGTGTGTTCCAATCAATTTATGCTGGACGAGAAAGGCACGAAAGGACCGCAGCATAGATGGGAAGTCAGGGGCTGAATCCACTTGGTCCTGGGGCATCGTAATTATAGCCGTTTCAAGAGTGGGCAGGGAAGCTACCAACTTGAGTGATCCCTGTGAGCTCAGTACAAAACCCCGAGAGAGTTGGCCGCCAGGAGGGGTTGAACAAAGCTGCGAAATTCGGCAATTACTTCCAGTTGACTCGCATTCCCTCCATCCCTGTCTTTCCAGCGCATCAGACAGACCGGGAATTCCTGTGAAAACAGTTACGACTCTACGGCGTTTTTTTCGCATGCCTTTGGTGTCCTTACAATAATTTCGTTTGGATAATCGAAATTTGAGCCTTGTTGACATGTACCTTCGACATCCAAGACCAGAAACGCGTCGTATGGTTGTTTTGCTTTGGAGGCTGTTTATCCAGTAAATTTAGGGATAGCCAGTGCACACAGTGAAGTGGTACCAGAGGCGGTTCGGGTTTCACAGTGCCAGCCGTTTGTACAGCGTCACGGTCAGCCGTTTTTTGCAGTTTCGACGGATCCGTGAAGAGACGGGTCTTGCCTCCGCTGTGATCTCAGATAGGGAAATAGGAAGCACACGGCAGTGGCGAATAACGCAGAGAGATGCCAGACAGTCCAAGCCATGGTCAGACCGCGCGTTAGGTTCCGGCAACTTGAATCCGTCCGGTCAATTTGGCACGTGTGGGCGATCGTTTCTCATCCTGTTTCTCATTGAAATTTCTTTCGCTCGGACTGCAGATGGCGACGCGCGGAGACGACCCTCGAAGATGATTTTATAGTGGACGATATAGTGGCATTGTCCGAAGATGAAGAAGAGGAAACTTCCGAAGGGCACGATCCGATGAGCACTCACAGCGAGGAACCCGAGTCGAGCGCCGCGCAGGAGACCTCCGCAAAAATCGAAAAGAAGCGGAAACGACGAGAGCAGGAGAGGTTGAAGTTCAAGGAGCGCAAGGTATAAGTCTGGCCATTGTCTAACAACCAACGACTAAATGTGCCGCTTCAGAAACGAAAATTGGCTGAGGCTCACGACCCTGTATTGGAAAGCTCAATCACAGAACAACCCCCACAAGCCTTGGCAGACTATCTGGCGACCTTCCAATCTAAAACTTTCTCTTCTACAATGTCCGCTCTGGAGCTAAAAGACCTCCGTATCCCCGGTAGAACGAATATCAATTTTTGCGTGCACACTGCTGATCATTTCCTTTGTCCAGCGGATTCCATTGCGGACACTTCAATATGGACTGGCCCACGAACATTGGACAGTCTCGTGGATTTTATTATCAAAGGTATAATCTAAATGAGTGCGTTGACCCCATTCGACCCGGTCTACAGTTCTCCCCAATCTCCGTTTACGACTGTCGCAACGATCCAAGACAACTGGGGCACCAACACTTCTTTTCGTGGCGGGAGCAGCTCTGCGGGTTGTCGATGTGACACGAGTGCTGAAAGACCAGAAGCTACGAGGCGAAAAGGGCGGAGAAGTAGCCAAACTGTTCGCCAAACATTTCAAGCTGGCCGAGCATGTTACCTACCTGAGACGGACGAAGGTGGGATCTGCTGTTGGAACGCCAGGGAGGATAGGAAAACTGCTTTGTGAAACTGGTACGTGGCCGCGCAATGTTGCTTCCATGAAAACTCACGCGACGTAGATGCACTGGCAGTGAATGCGCTTTCGCATATCATACTTGATGTTTCCTTTCGCGATGCTAAAAATCGGAACATACTGGATATTCCAGAGACAAGGGATGAGGTTTTCAAGACGGTGATTGGTGCGCCAAAGGTGCTGCAGGCCATCAAGGAGGGCAAGATCCAGGTTGTGCTTTTCTAATAGTTTACGTGTTAAGTGACTAGAAACCTTTGGGATTTGTTCTCTGCGTGAGCTGGAAGATGTGTTAGTTTAGTTGGGCTGCCTTGTAGGAACGCGAAGCGCACTCTAGTCCATTTAGGCACTTTGTGAATGCCCTTTCTGTAACCCACAGCATGTGGGGTAAAGACAGTGTATTTGTCCTTTGCAGGCATCTCGTGCTCTTTCGGCAGTTCGAGCGCTCGGTCCTGGAATTTTCAGAAAAAGATAAAAGCGGGGCGAGATGCGCCATACCAGTGAATGACACTGAACGCCGCTTGCCCTCACAGCTTCAATTACAGCGTCTACTTTTTTGAGTCTCGCGCGCGCATTGGCTTTGCGGGTGGGCGACAGCTTCCAAGGCGTCTTCCTGCGCAAAATTAGCACCAAATCGAAGGCAGTTCAGGATACAGACCAGAGAAGGCCTCCTTGGTTTACATGGGACGCCCGAAAGGCACCAAACATAAGAATCAGAAAGAGAGCGGCGTCACGTCACGCTCACATTTCTCTCCCGACCGCCATGAGCGTCGACGCAGTGAACGGCAATGGTGCCGTCGACGCGTCCATGGACTATATCACCAATGGCCCTCGCTTCGCCAGCGGCCTTATTCTCCCCCCGCCAGAGATAAAATCGGTCATTGACCGAACTGCAATCTTCGTCGCCCGGTCCGCCAACCCCCCGCAATTCGAGGACAAAATTCGCGAGGGACAGCGCTCCGACCCCAAATTCTCATTCTGAATCCCGCCGACCCGTACCATGCCTACTACAGGAACAAGATGGAAAAGGTCGCGCAAGGCGATATGGGGGATGACTCGACTCCCAAAGATGGCCAGGAAAACGGGGCTGCCGAAGTCCTAGAGCCGGTCGACATGGGTGTCGAACCTCCGCCGCCTGAATTCATTTTGGACTTGCCTAGTATCAGCTCCATTGATTTGTGGGTAATTTTGCTTGAGCAAGAATCGCTGCTCACATTTGGCATTCGCAGGGATATCATGAAACTAACCGCCCTCTTCACTGCCCGTCGTGGCCGTCCGTTTCTTGCCTCCCTTTCCGCCCGTGAGGGCCGAAACTAACCAGTTTGATTTCCTTAGGCCCACTCACTCACTCTTTGGATATTTCAACCGGTTGGTCGAGCAATACACCAAAGTTTTACACCCTAATCAGGAGATGCTGCAACAGCTCAAGGGACGCACTGAGGAAGGTGCGAGGTGGAAATCCCTTGAAGTCGCTAGAACGCATGCAAAGTGGGAGCGGAATAAAAGAGAGCAGGATAAGAAACGCCAGGACGACCAGGAAGCGGAGCGAAGTGAGCCTCTTACTTTATTCCTGGTCTGGTACAAACTCTAACCTCCACCTCAGTTGCATTTGCGGAGATTGACTGGCATGACTATCATATTGTGCAAACCATTGAATTTACCGCCGCCGATGCCAACTCCGAGCTTCCGCCGCCGATGAGCGTGCAAGAAGTTGAGAACATGACTCTTGCACAGAAGAGGATGGCGGCCATGATCATGGAGAACACCGCCGATGATATTGAAGCACATCGTGCTCGGCAGGCCGCCGCTGAGGCGGACGCCGCAGCCCGCCGTTGGAGGGGCTGGCTTGGGAGGCGACAACGACGCGAATATGGAGGAGAGCGATGATGAGGAAGCCGCTGAAGAGAGGAAGAAGCGCGAAGCTGAGGAACGCGAAAAAGAAATCGAACGAGCCAAAGCCTTGCAAGCGAGCTCCGTCAACACTGCCGGCCCGATGAAGATTAGAACCAACTACGTGCCCAAACGTGAGTGATTTTCGAACCCTGTTTCCATATCTAAGCTTATATCTTTCTCAGTTGGGGCCAAGAATAATAAGGAGGCAATGACCACCTGTTCTATCTGTAGCCAACAGATTCCTGTCGATGACCTACAGGAACACATGCGTATCGAACTGCTCGATCCCAAGTGGAAGGAGCAACGCAATGCATTGGAGGCTCGTAAAGCGCAAGCCTCCGAGCTCCAAAGCGGTGCGAATGTCGTTTCGGCTCTCCGTGGCCTGGCCCGTACCCGTGTGGACATCTTCGGTGCTGAAGCTGATGAGGAGCGGCGCAAGAGAGAAGAGGAAGAAGAACGCGAGAAGCGCAAGGAGCGCGAAAAGGTCGTCTGGGATGGTCATACCGCTTCAAAGGCCAACACTCTCGATAAGTTCTCAACCAATGTCAACTTCGATGAGCAAATTGCTGCCATTCATCGTGCGAAGGGTTTGGGACCGTGAGTGACGCTTACCGTCCATTATTATTATTACTACATCGTTCGTAGGCAAGAAGTAAACGCGATTGGACCTGGGATCGGCCCTGCTGCTGTTCCACCTCCGTTAACGGCGGGGCTGCCCCCTCCGCCAGCCTCCCTCCCAGCTCCTCCACAGGCACCGGGGGAACATATCAAACCCCGCATATACCGCCGCTACCGTCTCATCGGGGCCACAGCCGGCCTCTGCTTACCCGCCGCCTGTCATGTTACCGCCGCTGCATTACCAGGGGTTGGACTCCGCTCAACCATTTGGCTATCAAACCGCCCGCCCCAGGGATGCATCCATCCCGCGCTGCTGCGCTTGCAGCGGCCAATGGTGCCTTACAGTCGGCGGCAGCCGCTGGCACGGTTCGTTCTGCAGATGAGATGGAAGGGACTGCAGACGATATTCCTCCTGCTAAACGCCAGCGGATTGCGAAATTACCCGGTGGTCAGCTATACGCCGAAGCAGATTGGATTGCAAGACATCCGGTAAGTCGCCCAAATAACATGTTTCATGCATTTATTCAACACGCTGCGCAGCATCCTATTTCACTTCAAGTTCAGTTGCCAAACGACAACTCGAAACCAGAGTGGAAACTGGACGGAAGCGTCGTTACGATTCCCGATCTGCCTCTCAATCTGCTTGTTTCAACGCTCCGTGATCGCATCCTGCTGCACACCGGCAGCAGCGTCCCAGTGTCGCGCATCAGGCTGTCGTATTTGGGCAAGATGCTCAATAACAAGGACACGATTGCCGTGTACAATCTCGAGGATGAAGATCTCTTGGTATTCAGTGTGCGGGATGCGAAGAAGAAGTGAATCCTCGGTAATGTATACAGACGAGCCCGTGAATAAGAAGTGAATCCTCGATAATATCCGTATACAGACGAGCCCGTGAATATACCGACGCTGTGGTCAACGGGTATTGTGAGGGAGGGATATGGCAATACAAAGACGGCGGGGTGGCGAGCGAGGAATATTGGAAGTATAATGCGGCGGCGGCAACTTTATGATGACAACGTGCTGGTCAATCCTGTAAGGTAGTGTAAAGCGAGTCTGGCAGGCGCAGGAGCTCTATGGCCATTTCCCGAGAAAAATAAGCGCGAGGTGAATGGGGTTAAGCGCTAGAGAATCCGACAAAATATCCGTCTTGCTCTGCAGGACTTCGGAGGCGCTGAATGTTCGGCTCCGTGTGCCATGACGGCAACGGCGGTCGCCCGCCTTGAGTGGCCGATGGTCGCTGGAGGCTGTGGGATGGTCGGCGAGCCTGCTCTGCCGAGATCTTTGTCTCCCGTGGCGGCTTAAGCGCGCCGCGTTGGGGGACCGTATCCTGGAGCCACTCATCGTCCACATGGGGAGGTGCGCGGGGTGACATGGCACGTCGGAATATGCTCTGAGGCGAGTTTAGGTGAGGGGAATGCACGAGCGATGGGGGGATGGGCGCTTTGAGGGATTCGGCAGGTATGCGCATGGATTTCTTCCGTACGACGGGCTGGGACATGGTGTGTATGATAAGAGGACGGTAAAGACGGCTGATCTGTCCAGAAGGAGAGCAGCAAAGGAAAGGCAGACTAGCTGGCCAGATGGTTAAAGGTAGGTGAAAAGCCAAGCTGCAGTCGAGGACTTATATAAAGTGTCCCGTTGATCGGTCGGTCTCCATTTGCTTCCCGAAGGTAATCGAGATTTGGAATTCATAAATTATATTTTACACCCGTGATTCTAAATTCAAAACATCCGCCGAAATACTATACCACACGCGAGCACTAGAATAAGGCAGATTGCCGTATCCAACAGAATTGGCGGACGCTGCGACTGTTTAACCTGCAAGGTTTGCGTTCGCGGCGCGTTTATCACCTGAGGCGCCGCGACAAGGTCAGGGGCGGGTGGGACGACACCGTCAGGGATGGTTGCGGAGGCGGGAAAACAGGAGCGAGTGGTTCTGGTGGAGCGGGCTTCTCGGTGGTAGATGGGGAGCTAAGAGTTCTGCCGCTGTCGACGGGAATTGGGGCCCGGAGGGTCGGGCAGCAGGGCAAGATTGGGCTCGTTACAGATTGGACAAGTCCATGAACGCGATCTACAACGAACTTCAGTTACAATCATGCCGCGAGCAATGACCCTTATAGTTACAACTGTGCGAGTCGCTTGCGTTCGACGACAGGATGTTCTATCGACCCAATTCCTACAGCAGCTTTACCCTTGAGAGGGAAAAAGCCCTGGAGGCCGATGATGGCTGCATACAGTCAGAACAGATGGTGGACCCATCGTAAAACACTTGCCTGTTCGTACACCCCAAGCCGGCTGCCACAGCTCCTCGTGATCTGGTAAAGAGGTAAACCCAGCACAGAGACAATGCTCAACACGTACAGCTAGTAAAGCTAATACATATCTGCGGGTTGCGTTAGTTATTCGAATGCTCCTCGGACCAACGGCCAGCCTGACCTTGGTGTCGGTTTCGAACCGTCCGCTCGGTGTGAGCATCATGATTGAGGGCGGTCGGAATGGATACTCGGCGGGCAGCAGGATTCGAAAGTGGTAAAGACCTTGATGCAATATCGTGAGGCCCAGGCATCGCTATCGCCGTAAGAAAGCCAACCTCCTTCGAATTCTGTGCCGGCAGGTCCACGGAGAGTACAGTGCCATTCCTGATACAGAGAAGAGTCAAGGAGCTGGGCGGTCGACGGGTGTATAACGAACAAATATGTCGTCTTCCAACGGGGCGGCCGAGTATTCGGGGGAAGGATCATTGGCAAGTTCCCGGGCCTACCAATTATTGAGGTGACACAAGCAGGTTCAACAGAAGGACATACTTCCTGCATTATGCGCTTGACGGCTAGCCGATAAGCGGTTTAGGTCTCGGTTTCTGCGCGCAAGTCGTGTCACTGACCAGAATTATTCTTGTTCAGACCAGCCATGGTGTAAACGAGAAAGTGTAGTAGAGTTACGCAGCAAATTAATACCGGAACAAGCGACGTGGAGAGGACGTGGAGGAATCGGGGAGCGTCACATCACGTGTGCTTTTAAGCGGGAAAACGCGACTTGTCCGGACTCTCTGAGCTTTCGAGCAATCTCTGGACCGCCTTGTGCGTGGTGGAGCAGCATGATTTACATCAAGAAACTAAGGGTCAGGCCCAAGAAAAGTCAGCGCACAATCACTGCGAAGTAAACCGGTGAATTGACCTCTGTCCACAGCCCAGCCATACAACATGTGCGGGGCCCAGCTGGCGGCCATGCTCAGCTGCTGGGCAGCCACCTCCGACTATCAGGGGCAGACTGCATGCAAGAAGCGGCCGAGACGCTCTTCCATTGCATGAGAACTACAGTGCGCACAATTTGCTTTCCCACTCCTTTGCTCTGCTCAATACATCGTATTCCAGCCGATGGCGAAGAAGCAGCATAAACCCACGATTAACTACCATCTTGCGCGGTTGAGTAAAAAATCCAATAAATTTCGTTTGCGCTGCGAAAGTTGGCCATTTCCTTTCCAGTTCGTTTGTGATCTCAGCGCTGCGTGTCTTGTCGTCTCCCAATAATTTTCTACCCAAACCGCGCACTCAATGACCTTTTCAACCTCTCGATTTGCAACGCGACTTTCGCCTGCCTGCCAGTTGCCTTTTTTCGGGTTCGCATAATGGGCACATGTTTCTGCAACGCTCTCCTTTCTACTTCCACCATCTCATGCAGCCGTACAATCCCCAATGCTTTTTGCCAGGATCCAGTTCGTCCCACACAGCAGTTCGACATCCTCGCGACGTTGCAATTTTTTGGGACTACGGCAAGTAGAATTCCCATACACATGTATTCCGTCCAAGCTCACGAATTGTTTACACAGAGAATTGTCATGCTTCGTCTCAAGTGTCAGGTTTGTTGGCACACATTCATCCTCGCCTCACCCTCACGTTTGGATTAGGCTACGAAATTGTCAGTGCAATTCGGAATGTCGCTCATAGGTTTGGGCCCGTGAAACACTTCAAGGCATACCTGGAGGTTCCAGGGTCCGACGCCCCCAGATCCCTCAATCTTCGTTCGGAGCTGCAGTCTTCCGGGGTGTCATTGACCGACTGCCCTCATAACGGCCGGAAGAACGTGGTCGATCAAATGATTATGGGTGCGTGGTGCCCTCGTTGAACTGCCGTATGTATATAAACCCTGCACAGTGGACATGTTGGCTTACGCTACGGACCACCCCGCACCAGCCACCCTAATTCTCATTTCGGGTGACCGCGACTTTGCATACGCGGTCTCTGTTTTACGATTACGAAGATATGATGTTGTGGTTATTTCTCTTCCGCTCCCTGGAGCCCATATTAGCCTCAAAAGTCAGGCTTCCATGTGGCTAGACTGGAATCTAGAAGTTCTAGGTTCTTCCAGCTCGTCCGAAGGCCGAGCGGAATCCCCCACCGCCCTCCGGGGTGCCTTTAACTTGCAGTCGCCAAGTGCCCGTAGAACGAGTTATCTTCCCACTCCGGGAACACCATATTCCAGAGATGCTCAGTTGCCACCGAAAAACGAGACGGCGGCCGCGGTTTCTGGGCACCAGAGCAGTGCAAGCGACTCTGGAGAGTCATTCTCGAATGTTGCTTCCCCCAAGCCAAAGGCCATTCCTTCGTCCATTCCAGCTTCAGCGCCGGCTTCGGAACATCCTTACAGGCCCCTCGGTCTGCGAGAGCGACCGGAAGCAGCGCGTTTCTCTGCACCTGCATATTCTGCCCCTGTTTCCCCGGTATTGAAGCAAGATAACATCGGGGCGGCGATGGCATCCGCGCAGCCGACGTCCACACCTCTTGCCCAGGCGGTGGATAATGACGCCGAAGCGATGGCGACGCCTTCGCCCTGGACATCCACTCTACCTCTTGCCCAGGCGTTGATAGTGACGCCGAAGCGATGGCGACGCCTTCGCCCTGGACATCCACTCCACCGCTTGCCCAGGCGTTGGATAATGACGCTGAAGCGATGGCGACGCCTTCGCGCTGGACACCCACTCCACCTCTTGCCCAGGCATTGGATAATGACGCCGAAGCGATGGCGACGCCTTCGCGCTGGACACCCACTCCGCCTCTTGCCCAGGCATTGGATAATGACGCCGAAGCGATGGCGACGCCTTCGCGCTGGACACCCATTCCACCTCTTGCCCAGGCGTTGGATAATGACGCCGAAGCGATGGCGACGCCTTCGCCCTGGACATCCGCTCCACCTCTTACTCAGGCGTTGGATAATGACGCCGAAGCGATGGCGACGCCTTCGTCCCCGACATCCACCGTCACACCTTCATGCACCAGCGCTATGGTAGAATCTAAGCCACTCGCGATGTCCCCACCGTCCAGATCGTGTCTGCCTCCACCGGTCTGTGCAACAGTGGCGGATTCGACGATTTATGCGGAGCACAGCGTCGACGAGACAACAAACAGCGATGCCCCTTCACCTGGAGCGCTGTCGAATGAAGTTCCGGAAAATTCTGGCCCTTCTTTATCCTCAGGACTGACGCCGTCTCTCGAAGTCAGTACGAACGCCAACATCTGCGCCGTAAACCCGGATCCTCCGACGGCACCGATCAACCCGCTCGTCACAACTTCTGCTGAAGAAGAGCAGTCGCTGAAGCACATCCCACTTGCCTTTCGACCGTTGATAGGTGTTCTTCTAAAACACAAAGCGAAAGGGAACGCACGGCCTCTTCGATCGACAGTAGGATATGAGCTGGTCAGCTTGGCGAATACGGCCTATGAACAGGCGGGAGTGGGCAATTTCAACCAACTCACTGCTCTTGCAGAACGAGAGAGATTCGTTCAAATGGGCGCGAATAGCGGACAAGCCTGGATTTCTCTCCATCGTGATTGGGCTGTTGCAAAGAAACCGACCCCGCCACCGGCCCCGGCCCCGTCGACCAGTGCCCGGAAGAAGATTCCCCCCGTCTATCAAACATTGGTAGATGCTCTTGAAAAATACAGGGCACAAGGGACAACCCGTCCTCTCAGAGGTTCTATTGCAATCGAGATTGTCAAAAAGGACAGTAAGGTTTCGAACGGGCGGGAGTCAAAAAGTTCCGAGAGTTTTCAGCGTTGGCAGAGAAGGACAAGATTGTTATACTCGGAGGTGTTACCGGCACTGCTTGGATGTCGCTTCATCCTGATTGGTGTAAGTGAAATATGTGTATGCAACGGCGCTGGAGGTATTTATGGACCACACACTTGCGTGTATATGTACGAATAGTCTGGTTCTTGTAAATTAGCAGAACGCTCCATGTGTATTTTCCAGTTGGCCCAAATTGGGAATTCCTAAAATGATACTTCGATCAAACATCCATGGACGCGTCCTGGCTTTGCGCTCGTTCTGCAGTACACCACCGTCTCTTTCTGGTCACAATAAAGTATGCATGCGACTATGAACCACGGTCCGCTCATCCACCCCCTCGTAGTGGTCCAAAATAAAATAAAAGAAAGGGATCAACGATGTCAGGCAAGTCGCGAAATCATGACCGCTGTTCGACGTAAGGTCCTCCCGCTTGGATTTCCCTTTCTTAAGATCAGTATTAGTCGGGGGCTCGGCCGACCCAGAGCAAAACTCTGCTCTTGCTGCAATTCTTCGACGGTTAAAGGACATTCCCAAGGAGAACATACAAAACGCTTTAGAAAAGGTACACTAGCTTGGAAAGTTACTTCGCAGGCCCATACTCATCGTCAGGCTGTTAAAAACGCGACCAACGCGGGGAAGCCATTGTATACGAAGCTTTAGCTTATAACAAGGTCGGGTTAATAATGTGAGTTCGTGGTTCTAACTCTCGTGCGTTTTATTGACTCATACATACCAAAAGCGAGTGCGCCACTCCCAACCCCACCAGGACCGTGGCGAATATTCGCCATATCCTCAGTGAACACAAGTATGTACATACAGTATTTGGTTGCCTTTTTCGGGTTGGCATCATGGACACATGCTTCTGCAGCGATCTCCTTTCTACTTCCACCATCTGATGCAGCCGTACAATCCCCAATGCTTTTTGCCAGAATCCAGCTTGTCCCACACAGCAGTTCAACATCCTCGCGACGTCGCAATTTTTTGGGACTACGGCAAGTAGAACTCCTATACACGTATGTATTCCGTCCAAGCTCACGAATTGTTTACACAGAGAATTGTCATGCTTCGTCTCAAGTGTCCGGTTTGTTGGTACACATTCATCCTCGCCTCACCCTCACGTTTACATTAGGCTACGAAATTGCCAGTGCAATTCGGAATGTCGCTCATAGGTTGGGCCCGTGAAACACTTCAAGGCATACATGGAGGTTCCAGGCTCCGACGCCCCCAGATCCCTCAATCTTCGTTCAGAGCTGCAGTCTTCCGGGGTGTCATTGACCGACTGCCCTCATAACGGCCGGAAGAACGTGGCCGATCAAATGATTATGGGTGCGTTGTGCCCTCGTTGAACTGCTGCATGTATATAAACCCTGCACAGTGGACATGTTGGCTTACGCCACGGACCACCCCGCACCGGCCACCCTAATTCTCATTTCGGGTGACCGCGACTTTGCATACGCGGTCTCTGTTTTACGATTACGAAGATATGAAGTTGTGGTTATTTCTCTTCCGCTCCCTGGAGCTCATATTAGCCTCAAAAGTCAGGCTTTCATGTGGCTAGACTGGAATCTAGAAGTTCTAGGTTCTTCCAGCTCGTCTGAAGGCCGAGCGGAATCCCCCACCCTCCGGGGTGCCTTTAACTTCCAGTCGCCAAGTGCCCGTAGAACGAGTTATCTTCCCACTCCGGAAACACCATACTCCAGAGATGCTCAGTTGCCACCGAAAAACGAGACGGCGGCCGCGGTTTCTGGGCACCAGAGCAGTGCAAGCGACTTTGGAGAGTCATTCTCGAATGTTGCATTGCCCGAGCCAAAGGCCATTCCTTCGTCCATTCCAACTTCAGCGCCTTCTTCGGAACGTCCTTACAGGCCCCCCGGTCTGCGAGAGCGACCGGAAGCAGCGCATTTCCCTGCACCTGCATATTCTGCCCCAGTTTCCTCGGTATTGAAGCATGATAACATCGGGGCAGCGATGGCATCCGCGCAATTGACGTCCACACCTCTTACCCAGGCGGTGGATAATGATACCGAAGCGATGGCGACGCCTTCGCCCTGGACATCCACTCTACCTCTTGCCCAGGCGTTGGATCACGACGCCGAAGCGATGGCGACGCCTCTGTCCCCGACATCCACCGTTACACCTTCATGCACCAGCGCTATGGTAGAACCTAAGCCACTCGCGATGTCCCCACCGTCCAGATCGTGTCCGTCTCCTCCGGCAGTGGCGGATTCGATGATTTATGCGGAGCGCAGCGTCGACGAGAAAACAAACAGTGATGCCCCTTCGCCTGGAGCGCTTTTGAATGAAGTTTTGGAAAATTCTGGCCCTGCTTTATCCTCAGGATTGACGCCGCCTCTCGAAGTCAGCACGAACGCCAACATCTGGGCTGTAAACCAGGATCCTCCGGCGGTACCGATCAACCCGCTCGTCACGGCTTCTGCTGAAGAAGAGCAGTCGCTGAAGCACATCCCACCTGCCTTTCGACCGCTGATAGGTGTTCTTCTAAAACACAAAGCGAAGGGGGACGCACGGCCTCTTTGATCGACAGTAGGATATGAGCTGGTCAGCTTGGCGAATACGGTTTATGAACAGGCGGGAGTGGGCAATTTCAAGGAACTCACTGTTCTTGCAGAACGAGAGAGATTCGTTCAAATGGGCGGGGATAGCGGACAAGCCTGGATTTCTCTCCATCGCGATTGGGCTGTTGCAAGCAAACCGATCCCGCCACCGGCCCCGGCCCCCCCAGTTCCCAGAAGAAGATTCCCCTCGTCTATCAAACATTGGTAGATGCTCTTGAAAAATACAAGGCGTATTGTCTGCGGCGGATTGAGAGTACGTTTTCTTTCCTTTTGCGTTCCCGTCCGAAAGGACGCGATCTCCCCTTTTCCCATTCTCTTGCATTCCTTCCTTCCCCTTGCCTTCCCTCCCCTCTCCCTCTCCCTCTCCTTCCCCTTCAACAAGCCGCGACCTTTCCACTGACATCCCTGCACAGACTACCGCCTCACGCACCACGCCGCCTTCGGCGCGATTGAGACCTGGGCCGCAATCCGCCACCCGGGCGTCGTCGCCGTGCACGAGGCGTTCACGACGCACGCGTTCGGCGACAGCTCGCTTGTCGTGGCGTATGCGTACCACCCCCGGTGCCAAAACCCTCTTTGACGCGCACCTCAAGCCCGCACCGGCTACAGCTGCCCCGACGTCGGGATATCCGCGCCAGCCCCCGACAACGACGTACACATACCAACGCGGCGGCGGGGTATCTCAGCACCAGGGGCAGCAGGGGCAAGGGGAGCAGGGCCAGCCGATTCCGGAGCGGACGATGTGGTCGTACATTGTGCAGTTGGCGGGGGCGATCAAGCGCGTGCACGATGCGGGGCAGGCGGTGAGGATGATTGATGTAACGAAGGTGCTTGTTACGAGCAAGAATCGGTGCGTGTTATTTCTTGCTCTCCAGCACTTTTTGATCTGATTATGGATGCACGACGAACAGCATCCGTATTAGCTCCTGCGGCATCGTCGACGTGCTCATGTACGACTCCACCCACCCACAGTCCCAGTCCCAGCAACACGCCCAATCCCAGCCGCACACACCTCTCCCATCATCCATACTTTGTATCTCAAAGCGTCTGCGGCAAAAAGAGATCTAAAATAGTTTGATATCATGACATAAATACATTTGTGCAATGCTAATGTAGCCCACGCATTCACTCTTGTCCATGGTCTTTGATACGATGGCGGGTCTTGGGCCTTGCAGAGGAAGGACGTCCGGCACCTCTGGATGGTCCGGCACTTGTGCTAGTAGAAGGGCCAGCAACGGTAGCAGGTGTGCGGGTCCTGTTCGCGAGAACCGGTAGTCTTGATGCCGGAGCTTGGCCCTTTATGGGCTTAGCTGGTTTACCTTTCCCTGCCAGCACTTGCGTCATGGCGCCATCCTTCAGGGTCCTTCGAAGTGGCCGGTCCGAGTCCCCTTCCGAGCTCGACAACTCTGTGTAGACTTTTCGGGAAAGATTGCGAAGGACTTCCCCGCCCTTGGTCCCTGGCTGGTCGTGGTACAGAAAACCAACGGTCCCCTGTCCCAGATTGACTGACGGCATGGATGTCGGGTTTTCCGCCGAGGTCGTCGATGTTGCGCGAGTCCACCGCAATAAAATGGTCTTGCAAGCCTTCCCGTAGTTCTTCCAGGAATGATTCCGAATATCCGGGTTTTGTCGCAATCCGGAACAAGTTATACATGGAGTATACACCGGATTCGGATGGCGTTGTAGGGGCAGAAGGGAATGTGGAGAAGCACGCTGACAGGTAGATTCGTCGCGGGGTTGCCGGGTCTTTTACCAGGAAGAACGACCAATTATGGCTTGAACTTTGGCCGTATTGGAAACCCTTTCTTGCAGCTGCGTCCATACTTGCAGCAATGGCTGGATGTTTGGGCCAACCATGTCCCGAGCAGAGCTAGGCGAGGAGAATTTGAAGAGGAAGCCCTTGTTCGTCCCATATTTTTGAATAAGATCTGCTAAGAAGGCCTGCGGGACGTCTAGAAGCTTGGGGATGAATTCGTCGTTGATCAAGGACAGGGGTTTAATTTCGACCACTCCGCGACCAAGTTCCACATCCGCAAATGCGTGCGACGACGCCGGCGAGCGTCCCGGCTTGCCCTTTCGAGGGTAATAGCGTTCTTGGTAGTCCTGATCATGGCCGTCCATAATGTTCATCCCCTTCCGCAACGAAATGGGCTTGGGTTGACCGGAAGTGAAAACTCTACGTCCGCTTCACTCCACACCTTTTGGAACAGTGGCGAGTATCGGGCCGGCGCTCAGACACCGGTGTGCTTGAGAGTCTAGAAGGACAGTCTCCAAGTCTTCCCCAGAGAGGCGGCTCCTGAACTGATGCAAGCGAGCGCCCATGTTGGGCACGTAGACGACTTCTTCGAGCCGATTCATCGGATTCATAATCTCCACTCGCCGGACTTTTCGTGCTTGAATGTTGCTTTTAGCACCGGAGGTGGATGAAGGCGGTACCCAGATGCAGGGAGTGAGCAAGAACTCGTGAAGGTTTCTCGCCGCACCCAGGAATGAAAGGTCGAAAGTTATTGAGTCCCCCTCCTCGACAAAGCCATTATCTGCATCGGCCTCGACTCCTTCAGCCGCCGCAAGCAATGAATTATGGGTACCGATATCGGGAAAAATGACTTACCGTCGATATCATCCCAGGGATCGAAGCCTTCACGAGCAGCCGAGTCTCCCAACGGATGCGCGTCGACCTCCTCCACAGCGTTTGAAGAATCAATCAGGCTCGCCAGGAACAAAAGTTGTCGCCGGGGATCGTTCGTATGCTCAGATAGACCAATGCGACCATCGCGGGAGTGCGCGAGCTTGATAATATAGACCAAAAAATCTGCCACAGCTTGTTGCTGGTCTTCTTCAGTCATAGACGGCCAGTAAATCCTTGAATTGAAAAGTGCACGGCGTGCCCGTGAACTTCACAAAACTGTGTGAACTCCGTGAACTTCCTTATTTGGCAGAGTCTGGCTTCAAGCACTCGAGACAAACCGCCTCCGCCCCTGACCCTTTTTGGGAAGGGCACCGCCCCCTGCCGACGGCTTCCCAGCGGAGCTCCAAACCTGAAGCCGAGCTGAGGCACGTGCCAAACAAGTGCCCAGTCCGCTGTTTTCTGCCGCACCACGAGCGCCCACGCCCGCCCATCTCTCCAGCTCCCCGCCACCGGCCTCGAAGAAGCAGCACCTCGCCGCCGCCGCGAGAGCGTCGCCTTTCCAGTGCCTCGCCCCCGCGAGAGGCTGCGAGAGGCTGCGAGAGGGAGCTCCCGCACGAACAACACACAGACAGCAAGAAGCCGCCCCGCGTCTCGCC
This sequence comes from Mycena olivaceomarginata, assembly GCA_029378375.1. Taxonomy (NCBI): domain Eukaryota; kingdom Fungi; phylum Basidiomycota; class Agaricomycetes; order Agaricales; family Mycenaceae; genus Mycena; species Mycena olivaceomarginata. Next base: position 3,268 of record JARKIC010003224.1, on the reverse strand, counting down.
GCGTTGACGCCGCTGCCCCCGTTGCCAATGCTCTCGCAAGAAGCGCACGACGAGACAACTGCCGTCTCCCTCGCCCTTGGGACCTCGCTGCCCCTGTCGGTGACCACAGCAGACACCCGCCGTGTCTCGCTCGTCTCTTGGGTGCGCCGCCAGCCGTGCACATGACATCGACGACACCGCCCTCAACGGCGCCTCCGACGGCCCGCCCCATATGCCGGGCCACCACACAGCCTAAATAACACAAGTATACCTCAGTCCTCTGGCACAATTTCTCTTTTACGTCCCGCCCAAGTACAATTAGTATCTTTATATTCATCCTATACCCTTGTATTCTATACATCTTGTGGCTTTGTATCTTATACTGGCCGTGTAATCTTATCGTTTTGGTGACTTGTCGCTTTCAGCCTCGTTCGGCACATCACGGCAGGTTTTGCCTTGCCGAAATGTTGCCGACCAGCGCTTTCCCAATTTGGAAAGCCGGCGGAGGCGGTTTGTAACCAACTGGCTTCAAGCGCCCTCCCGACGTGCGCTACCCTCTAGCATGTCTTAGTGTGGGCAAAGAGACAATGACTCCTGGTACCATGCAGTCTCGAGATATGGCGGCGGCGGCGGAGCATTAACACCATTTTATTAACTAATTCTACTGGATACTCATACCGTCGTCTGCGACGGCGAGCAGCCCACCCTCTTGCGACAACATGACATTGCTATATTGTAGGGGACCGAGATCGCACGGGAACTGCGAGATACAGTGGGCGGTGCCGGCGGCGCACTGGCGCGCAAAGATCAAGGACCGTGGGTGCACCAGCAAGCTTGCCGGTAAACGGGCCTGCCTTGTCCACGTGTGATGCTGGCGTTGTGACGGCGGCCACGCTCAATGTGAAGGCGCGTGTTTCGCGGGCGTGGGATGGCGGTCGGACAGGGCGTCATGTGCGTTGTATTTAATTGTCAAATCCTGTCGACTCCGAGCATTTATTTGGGGACAAAATCGGGTGGAGAAGACAGTAGCAGGGTGTTCCCTGTGTGGTCAGCATTTTCGAGCTAGTCGGGAGTGGCAAAGAGCGATAAACACGGCGGGATGCTGGGGGCGGGACGAAGAGGCGGGTGTGGCTGTACTATAACCAAACACGACAAACACTGACTCAGCAGTTGACGGACTTCACCCATCAGTTCACGCAGTTCACGTACCTCACGTAGTTCACGGCGAACTTCGTGAACTTTCTGATATACGTATGTTCTCTAGACGGCGGCGTGGTTGGAACTTGGTTGGAACGCTCTAATTAAATAGCAAAGTATGTTAATAGCTCTCACGCAAAATGATGAGACCCGGGTTTCGGTTTGCTGATGCGGCCGGGCCCCTTTCGCCGACGTAACCCCGGAAATAAGATGCTGACCGCGCTCCCTCGAGTTGCTGATCACGCTCAGAACGGATGCCAACTCAACCCAGGTTTTTGTTTCTTCATTCAACTCTAAGTTTCCGTTCTTGATGTCGCAAATTACGAATTGATTCAACTCCATCCACTTGCTGATCTGTCTCTCGAAATCTCGACGCCGGTCTTGCTGATTTAACCCCACTTTTTACATGCTATTTGAACCTGGCTTTTCAACCGACTGTCTTGACCCGACTCGCCTTTCTCGCTTCACTGCTTGCTGAACCCACGTTGTATTCCTCAATCACAACTTGCTGATTCAACTCTGAATTTGGGCCACCGCATTTGCTGATTCTACTCATGTTTTCCCAAAACGGAATTTGAATGTGCCGCTCCCTGTTTTCTGTAACAACCATATGTGTTTGCAAGAAAAACATTTATTTGAGTTACTGAAAGGCTACCGGCTTGTCTTTCTCACAGCTTTTGTCCCTCCGCCCGACTTAGTTCTCGATCGTTGCGGTTTTCATGCGCAATGTGTGCCTTATCTAAAATTTCGATCAGCTGCAGATCTGCAAGCTCTCTCTCCTCTTTACCATGCCTCCTGGCAAACATTCTCGTTCTTCAAGTCTTGAGGTACTTTCTTTTATGAACCACCTGCTAACTTTGTCTGATTTATTAATTTATTACAGGCTTCCGACTCGGAACCACCACCTCAGAGCCGGGTGATCAAACGACAACGAAAAACTGAGGCAAGTGCTCCGCCGCCCCAAAAATAAGAAAAGCGTAAAGTATGAATAAGAACTCCGACTAATACTCTTCCGGCTTGACCCTTCCCACTACCAGAGAGCTGCCTCAGAGGGGGGAAAACCGGTTGTAACCAAGAAGAGCAAGCCACCGGATCCGGTACAGTTCTTCCACTATTCCCTCCAGGTCATTACCATTTAGCATCATTTAGCCTACTCGTGTTCCAGGCGGGCGCCCTTCCCACAAAGATCGTGGCCTCCGTACCCGTACCGACGAAGCACCTGAATCCAGGCTTACGGGGCTGGTACCGCCACGGACTCCCAAACGCAAAAGAACAAAGCAGACCGAGATCTCCAGTCCAGTCAATTTCCTCTCCCCCAAGTCCAGCCGCATAGCCGCTTTTACGACCCAACCAACCTTCCTATATGAATCCCCAAAGGCACCCCGCATCAATACCAGTGCCAAGACAAAAGGCTCCCGTTCTGATCGCATGGCTCTCAACGCAATCTCATACTCCCCTGCGAAACACTGGTTTGCAGCGGGCAGCTGTCTAACGTCTCAAGTACATAAGAAATTCGAAGAATGGGTAAAAACCCTTCAACACCAAGTACCACAACACTGACGACTTCTAGAAAAACGATTTTCAGCCAAAACACTACAGTCGTGCCGCATCTACGACACTTATCCACCTGGGCAATCCTTGTGATCGTCCAAAAGATATTCGCGCTCGCAAATGGATTCTGGCATGGGCCACACCAGATCTTGAACCGCCGCCGGAACTCGTGAATACCAAGCGACCCGTGTATTGTGCAGTCTATCATTGCAGTGGAAACTGCCGTCACGGCAGTTCTGAAGAGGATGAAGGCGGCTCCGATCGCTTCTGGCTGAATTTTGTGGGAGACTTCGAGGGAGATTTCCGCTTTTGAAGCGGTTTTGACAGCAGCCGGACGTCCGCTTGAGACTGGAACAACCACAGATATCAGAGTATGTTCAACAGTCCGTACTTGTTCTATACCTTTAATCCGGGGTGTGGTAGTTTGTTCAGTGTCGCTGGCATTGCTCTCGGTGTCACCGAATGGATTCCAGTCCGGGGTGTCCTCTAGTTTTTGTAACAGCGCATCATATGTATCGTCAACTGCTTTATCGGCAGGGAG
>JARKIC010003223.1:0-29591 GCA_029378375.1 Mycena olivaceomarginata | reverse complement strand
GGCGTGGTCGAGGCGTGGTCGAAGCGTGGTCGAGGGTCGCTGCCGCGGGCGAGGGCGCAGCCGCGGGCGAGGGCGATGGCGAGGGCGTGGGCGAGGTCAGGTTGCGGGCGAGATCGGGGTCGTGGACGAGGTTGCGGGCGAGGATGCAGGCGTGGTCAAGGTCGCGGGCGAGGTTGCAGGGCTGGCGAGGTCACCGGTGAAGAGTCGGCGTCGGGGAATGACACCGGCCCCGGGTCAGATATTGTAACTTGATTAACGACTCGGAACTTGTCTGTATCCATATGCACGAGCGACCGGTAGGGAAACATTGTGAGACGCTGCAAAACGACAGAGGAGAGTTCAGTGGGCAAGAAGTGGGGGACGTGGTTCTTGGTCCTCTTTTATACAGTCTCCAAGTCGGCGCACAGCTTCGCGGCTTGCACAGGAATACAGTACAAGGCTGCTTTAAATAATGCCATGCCTGATGTGATCAATAGCCATGCATTGCCCTTTTTGAGCCTCGGGCGTTGTAGCAAGCACATATATAATTTCGCATAATTGACAACTGTACAAATATCATTCGACTGGAGGACGAAGAGTAAAGAAACGAATCCTTCGCCGACCGATTCTTAGACTCCTCCCATTAAACACTTGTTGACCACCCGTGCACCGCCAACACACAGCGTCCGCAAAAGCCTTGGGTGCTTCAGCCGGAAAGGCATGACCAACATCCTCGACCCTCCTCTTGTGCTTTCCAGTGAACATTTTGGCATGCAAAACTGACCCTCCGGGCTTCAGAGGGTCAAGAGTTCCGTCCAACGTAATTGTTGGGACGGTAATCTTGGGCTTCTTCGCAAGCCTTTCTTCGAGGTGCTCCAAAGCAGGGTCGCCTTCTTCGTTGCCGAATACATGGCGATAACAGTGGAGCACGACGTTCACAAAGTCGGGGTTTTCGAACGACTTGACGGCCTCCTCAAAAAGGTAGTCGCTGAAGGACCATGTGGGTGACCACTGCTGCAGCAAAATACGACAAATCTCCCGTCTGTTCCGCACCGGCAGTCTCTTCCGCGTTCGCTCTGGAAGAGGTGCTGGTACCACATAACGCACTCTAGCGAAGGGGAGAAGGACTGGCGCTGGGCGACTTGGTCTACGACATCGTAGCCGGCGTACGAGACAAGGCCAGAAACGCGTTCCGGCCAGAGAGCCGAGGCAACGCACGACGAGAGGCCGCCCCAGTCAAAGCCAGCCAGGACGGCCTTCTCGATGCTCAGTGCGTCCATCAGCGCGATAACATCTGAGCCCAATGCTGCCTGCTGGCCCGAGCACATAGTCAAGGGCGAGAGGAAGCGCGTGGGGCCGTAGCCGCGCAGATAGGGCACGATGACTCGCGCGCCTTGTGCTGTGAGCAGGGGACCACCTCGTCGTAGACATGCACATCATAGGGAAATCCATGGAGGAGAAGCACAGGCCATCCCGTGGGCGGGCCATGGTCATAGTACGCGATTTCGAGAATGGGGGTCGTCGCTGTCTTGAGCTCCATGTTGTTTTGGAGCAAGAGTGTTCTTGACGAATTCGAACCTGAATATATAGTAGCTCGCTAAGCTCGTCAATGTCATGGTTCTCGTGATCAGTCTCTCTGCTTTCTAAGTCTTATTACCAACCTTTTCGGCTCGGTGAGAACCTCTTTGTGCAAGGTGAGGCAAAGGGTGCATTGAATGACCTTGAACAACGTTGGTTGAAGACAAAGATGACGGGAAATGATCGCATCTGATCGAACGGCAACACCATAGTCTCTTGCACTGACTTCCCACTCGCAACTCGTTCTGAACTAGGCAGCTCAGGGAAAGGTTGCAATGTACACGTTATATTGGGAATATTTTACACACTCTATGTCTATGATACACTACAGTCGGCCTATAGCTGACAACATGTTTTTAAGCCGTGAATCAAAACTTGTTCCCCACAACACCTCCGCAAAGTCGGCCTGTGTCTTCAGCACTGTTTCCAAGTACTCCAGATTGAGAGGCTTCTCCATGAACGATGCCAGACTCTCCGCGGTCTTCACCGAATTCTTGAACGCGTCGTATCCCTCCTCGGAGACATCGGCACCGGCGCCGTCATTGAGTTTCTCAGGAATATTGCAACAGGGACGACTCAGCTCCTTTTGGAAGGTTGCCGATGTTAGGATCATTTGATATTTGTTAGCATCATTTGATAGTACGCCAGGGAAGCAGGGACCCTGGTACATGCATAGTGTCATAGACGAGTAGTAACCCAGCTCTTGCCAAATTTCGAGCGGCCGTGGCTTGTTTGGCTACCGCCTCTGAGACAAGCACCATGGCGTCTCTGAGTGCTTGTCCGTGCAAGGCTTAAGTCCACTTAGGACGAGGGCTACTTTGCCGCCCTAATAAAAAAATACCCAAAGCTAGTTTGACTCTGTCCAAATACACTGCCAAAGCTGTATCAAGGGCGAAGTTACTCTCAATATCTTTGCCAAAAAACCGGCCATTGCCTGTTCTGTCACATGTCACTGTGACAGTACACCAAAGAAGAGCGCATTTCGACTTGCTATGAGGGCTCTTTGCCTGCCCAGGCAAAAACCACACTCTTGTCCACAACCAGCAACCATGTCAATTTGTGAGGCAATGGTATGTAGAGAATAAATAAATTGTATGTAGGTAATGTGAATAATAGGTAGTACCGTAGTGTGGTAGTGTCGTGTGTCGAATAAAATAAAGTTTGAATCTGCCTGCCGTTGAGGAGGGAAGGGAGGGGAAGGTAGAAGCCAGCGTTGAGGCTGGGACAGGATCTGGGAGAGGAGATAAAGGGAAAACAAAAAAACAATGAGGGTGAGGTGTTAAGTGAAGTAAAAAATTGTCGGATGGCAGATAGAGCGGCAGATCTATAATTATAGGCGATATCAGCCAGCAATAGGAGGATGTAAGCTAATCACAGACAGACCTCAAGATCGATTAGTTAGGGCACTTATTTCCATAGTCTGAATCCCGTCCACCGATTGTTCAGGTGGAGCAAAGGCGTCAGATTGATCCAGCTCAGCATCAGCATTGGAGGAAGAGCCCCAGTTTGCGTAATCTGTACTGAGCTCGAAGAAACGGCAAAACTTGTTGCATGTGTGATCCGTTTCGAAACTGGCAAAGCCAGTACTGACGTTCCCGTCTGCAAAGAGATGTCTAGCGCCTTCCAATTTCCTATACAAAGTTGATAAGTAGGTGTCCACTGCAGCATGGGTGAAAACCTACGGTGCAGACATGATCTGAGGGTCCGTCAGAAGGCTGTTCCCGCCTGGCAAAAAATGTTAGTTCGCGAGAGCTAAGATGAAAACATTCTCATCTATACCCTGATAATCAGACACAAAAAGCATCTTGTGCGTCTTGAGGTACTGGTAGTGCTGCGAGAAGGCCAAGAACTCTGCACGTTCCTTATCGTCGTTGTTTTCGAAGAGGGTCGGAATAGCGGCGCGATTGTTTATGTACTTCCGAAACTTGCCCTCGGAGTTTTCAGCGATGCATTGCTCGAGTAGATAAAGGTCCTTGTCTGGACCTGGAATCATGGCCAAAGCCGCGTCCACAAACACAAGCTGTGGAATTGCGAATGGGGGCGGTTTGTGCATGCGAATGAAACGTTGGACAAAGTGATAGACAATGCGGAGAAGCACACGAGCCCAACCCAGGCACCGCAGCTCCATAGTGAGAACCTTGGCCTAATATATCATTAATAACCGGAAATATAGTACGATGCCAACTTACCTGTCTTCCGACGTCGTGAGCCACATTGTGGACAGCTACATTGTTGGTACCAGCAATCTGTAAGCCCTTGCTTTCGTAGTAGCTCTGCTTAGCACAGACATTGGCGTCCAAGCCAAAGACAGGGGGTGTAGCAACTCCGTATGTCGCCATCTTGAATGACCCGACCTTCTGCTCCTTGGGGTCTGTTGAAAGCACTATCGAGACTGACCGCCCTGTCTCGCAGTAGTCAGACCATTCGCCACTGTCTAGATCTGACAAGCTAGTCATGTCCTTCATTGGATACACAACGGCATTAAAAGCCTTCTTGGCGACTAAATTTCAATCAGCCTCTTGCTCTGACAGTTTGAGACGAAAGACCTTACACAGCGACCCTAATTGCAATCTTGAAGCTGGCGTCTGAAGCTTGATCATCTTTTCTACCTGCTCTCGGCTGTATGGGGCGAGCCAGGAGAGTCCGGAAGTCGACGTTTCAGGGAAGGAGGGGGTGTGGAGGGCAGCCGATTAGATGAAGGAACGTCCTGAGGCTAGTTAGATTAGATTATAATCCGCAATTGCTAACAAAGCTTACTTCAGATGCAGCCATAAACAACGGCTCTTTAAAATGTGAGGACGTGCTGACGTGTGAAAGCCTAGAGCAAAATCAATCAAACCAGGTCCAGGAAGAAGAGAGACGACTTGCCACTGTGTCGCTGCTGCTGCTAGACCGAGTAGCTCTACCCTTGCCCTTAGCCTTAGCCGAGATGTGCATACTCTTATCGCGTCGTCGGACTGAAGGCTATTCTGCACCTCAACCAGCATCTGAAAGTCGTTCTGATAGTTATGAGCATATAGCAAATAAAATAATATTGTGTAATCACCTCTTGATCTTTAGCCTCCTTGACACGTGTATAACCATCGAAGACGCGATTCGGGAAATGGATGTGCAAGGTAATCTTCTTGTTGCGGAACTGCGGAGTGTTGCTTCCTTTTTAGGAGGGAAGTAGAATCGGTGGGCAATAGCATCGACATCAGGGTCCTTGGCAGAATCGGAGCCCAGCGATCATCTCTTAGGTGGAGGGAGTTGATATCAACGACATAGTTGTCGCTGAATTCAAGCCATAGCATGTAGATAGCATTGAAGCAAGCATTTTTCAAGTCGACAGCCCCTATATGCACAGGGACGTCGTCTATAACCTCTAACACAGCCTGATTTTCATATCAGTATATAGTTATCGGAAAAGGTATCGGATCTTACTCCGATAAGCTTGCATCTGGTCTTTCCGACAGGCATGTGTGAAGCATGGACTTCAATTGTGACTGTATAGCCACCGTGGGCGGCGTAGGCCTGTTTAGCTCGACGTTCCTTGTCTGTCGTACTTGAGGTGGTGAACAGTGTAACCGGCAAAGTTGGGTTCCGGAGCAGGGGCATAATAGGTGTCGATGTCGAATATGGCTGGGGCGAGTAGGACTGGTACTGGGAGGAAGATATCGGGCCTGGATTTCCCGTAATCTCAGAGCTGGGAGCCCAGGGAGAAAATGACCCGAAATTACACTTTGCCCGGAGTAAAAGCCCAGTGGAGCGCCATGAGTTTTTGAGCCAGCAGAGAATCCGTGAAGGGAAGTAGAGCCAAGGCGTTCAACGCGTACATCTTTGTCTTCAATATGTCAGTAATATATTAACGACAACTCAAGAATGAGTTACCTCCACGTTTACTACGAGCAATGTCTTTGTGGACCTTTTGGACATTTTGAAGAGGTGCAGGAGGAGGGGGCATTGACAGTGTCGATGACCCTCCAGACGACGGCCCTATAAAATTAGGTTACATTCGTACAAATGACGGCAGTGGTATGTACATACCACTGCGCTTTTGCGTTTGACGAGCCACCGTTTTTTCCTGGTAGTAACGGTGGCAAGGGCCACAGACAGAGCGGCCTGTTTGATCTGGCATCTGTGGATTTAGATAGACCAATGCTTCGCCTGGAGCGGGAGGGGCTTGCATTTTTGGCAGATGCGCTGAGTCGGTGTAAAACTGCAATTTACTTCCTGGTTGGAAGACACCATTGGAAGTAAAAAGGAAAGTAAGAGGAAAGAAAAAGAGCGATGAAAGAAAAGATGGTCGTCAAATTCTGCACCCTCAAGCAAAGAGATCGACAAGAGATTCGCAATCTCTTGATAGCCGCATTCGAGCAGGTGAAACAAAGGTGTGCGGTGTTTTATGATGTTACAAAGCTAGAAAGCTAGCGTAGGTTCAGTAGTTCAGTCACACAGCTGCTACTGATTGGGCAGAATAACCAGAAAAAAGGCAAAGTTCTGCAGTAGCGACAAAATTTTATTCAGATGTCTATGAATCTAAAAGTCATGTTATTATCGTCAAGAACTATAAAACGTCAAAGAAAAGACACTGACCGACTCAATCATCAGGTTCATCGTCAGTGAATACCGCATATTCACGGCCGTCATCCCTCTCTTTGTCATCCCTCTCTTTGTCACTGTTACCATCTTCGTCGGAAGCCACACTCGGTGGATGTGCTAGTCCACCCAGATACTGATAACCCAAGTCACCGACCACCGGCAAGTTCACCTGAGCAGGTATCAGGGCCGCAGTCTGCTCAAAGTGGTCGTCAGCATGCTCCACATCATCCCTTAACCCATCTTCAATGTCGGTATTGAATGCATTGAGCAGTGACACATAAATCAATCCAAAATGAGTCCAACGAGACTTCCGGACCTGCCTAGCTCGGCATAGAAGGCAGAGACCTGACGGTCAAATGCGTCTGGAACCAGTTTAAAAACAGGATCTGAAGGGGTGGCCCAATGTGACGGGCTAGTAATATATTGTATATATTGCTACTACTTACTATAGTTGGAACGTACTTATTTGTATTAGTTAGCATCTCGGGCAGATGACTAATGATATTATATTTACTCACAACACTCACCGCCCAACTGTGCCTCGAAGAGAGTCAACGGGCTGCGTGAACTGTGAGACTCGGGGCTGAGCCTCCCCTCACCCCTCAGCTCCCTTCTCCAGTCGCAAGAGCCCCGGCGGGGGAAACAAGCGACAACACAGCTATTAGGGCTGGAGTCCCGCCCAAGGGCGAGGACTCGCCCCTACTATGCTCATGGGCTCTGTCCGAGCCACAGGATTACGTAGAGCGCCTAGCGCGCTCCGTCCAAGTCTTCAAGTCCAAGAGAGGAGCTTCCTGCGAAGCCCGAACCCATCACAATGGTCCGACTTGCCTGGTCTTCATTCATTGGACATGAAGACTTGCAACTATTTTCTATAATTCCCGGCGCTGTGTACCCAGGTGCCTCCTCAGGCCGTGGAGACGCGTTCCGTGTCTCCGGCTTAGGTAGAGGCACGCGGTGCGCCTGAAACCATTTCCGCAATTTGCTTCCGCTCTCCATGCGTCTCGTCGCCTTTACATCAATCGCGAGCGGGACTATTGGAAATGGAAACTTGGAACCTTTTACTCTATCCCAGGAGGAAGATGATCCCCCAGGACGGCGAGCTCGACGAGGAGAAGGCGACGACACCCTTTCTTACCTCGTCTCCCTACCCGTCCCCCGTCGCAATCGCGACCTCTATACTTCCTCTTCCTCCATATGATGCGATAACCTCACCATGTGGACTCCGGAGCATGCGGCGCTGTCGGCGAGAGTCCGAAATCTATAAAAGAGCGGCTGGATGGACCAATCAAACATCCAGATAACATGTCCGCTCCAACGGGCCCTCCCGCATCGCGCAAGAAAAACGCTTCCGTCCCTGGGCGCATCCAAGATTCGAGCGCCAGCGGTGCTTCGTACAACGTCCATGACCACTCGTCAAGCCCAGCGTACCGCCGCGTTGAGCTCCTCGGAAACCCAGCCAACTACAGTCACCTACAAACGATCCAGCAGCGGTTGAGGCCCCTCTTAACGCTGAGGGAGGAACTCCCATTGTCGCCTACACCTCTGAGGACGCTGCCAGCGTTCAGGGCAGTTTGCCTGAGTTGCAGACTGTGTCTGATTCCTCCGCGTCCAACGTCTCCTCGTCAATTAACGTTGGAGAGCTCGACCCAGGGAGCTATCGCCGCGAAGGCCGGAGCTGCTCGAGCGATGCTCGTCAGTACCATTAAGCGCGCCACCGATTCTCGCGCCGGTGGTTCTCCTCCGGCTGGCGCGGAGGGTAGAGGCATCGAACTTGCCTCCCTCTGCCCGCGCCGAACAAAGTGCGCTGCCCAAGGATGAAGCCGACGACACCCCTGTCTCCGCTATCAGGATTCAAGGCCCGTTACCCACTGGGAGCGAGCCTGACGTGGAGACGCCTCCCGACTCCGTCATTGGGACCGAGCCCGATACGACTCCAACCTCTGCCCAGTTTCACGGCAGGGTCGCCGGAGAAACTCCCCTCCCGAGTCAAGGTCCTACCGACTACGACAGCATTACTGCTGCTCTCCTTGCCGGGCACGGCCACCCCGTATTTTTGTATCCCTCGACCGTCAGCTCGATATCTATGACGAAGATATCGAGACCTCTCTGGTGCGATACCATCCGGTGATGGATCCCTCTCGCGAAGACGACCCCCTCCTGCTTTATGGAGCCGTAGACGGGATGCTTCCTGGCAAGACTATGGACGAAACTCACCTCTTGCGTTTCGCGGTCATGAGGTTTAACCTCCCGCACCGTCTATGGAACTGGAGCTCCCTAGAGGAAGGGATCAAAGCTTTCTCTTCGCTCCGCGTTGGCATGCAGGATCTGACTGCGTACAACTCTGAGGACGGAGGAGTAGTTTACTCCCTCAATCTCCACGCCCTCGAACACATTGCGCAACTCTGCCTCGACGTCCATCAGATTCTCGACGTTCTTTATTCCTTCTTGAGAACTCCGCCAACGAGTCGGTTTCTCATAGCGCCCCACTGGCAGCTCCTTCGGCTCATGGAAGAGAATACGAGCCGCTCCGCCGTACTACTGGCGTTCAATACTCTCCAATTTCGACTTGATCAGTCCGCCAAACATATCAAATGCCGCTTTAATTCCATTAAGCTGGTGTATGGGCAGGAAGGGTTGGACTCGGTCAGCACGATCGACTCCACGCTCAGCTCGGTGCGCTCTGCGTTTGGAAGGGAAGAGGGGCGAGTTGAGTTGGGAAAACTCCTCGCTCGACCCGACTATGCTCGACATGCGTACAGTGTTCATGCGCGCGACGCGTTGGTAAACGACACCACCGACGGTCTTCGTACCGAGTTCTACAAAGTCAAGGTCCACGCTAATGCCCCGCTACTCGACATTCCCGTGCGAGTAGTACCGGAGCGTTCCGTTCACTACCCCGAGGATCCGAATTCTACTCCGCTCGTCGACTCGGGCGCCAGCTCGCACTTTCGGCGCGAAGCCCCTCCCCATATTGATTATAGTAGAGGTGTCCCCGCCTCCTTGTCATCTGTGGGTAGAGGGTCTGTTAGCGTGCTCCCTGGTGCTGGCCGAATCCCAACTCAGTGGGGATCGAGCAATGCTGCTATTGCTGCTGCCGCAGCTGCTGAATTACCCGCTGTAGCGGAAGAAGTCTCGGAACGACCCGCCCCTGACACGGCTTTCGGGCAGTCTGCGCGCGACGCTAGTCAATCGTTGCGTGCAGCAGGTTTGAGTGCTGCCGTCGCTACCTCGGCCAAAGTCGATCCGGCCAAAATAGTGGCTCGAGCCATTCCCCACCTCACCTCGCATTGGACTTCTTATAATTTCCGTAACGCGCCGCCTCCGGTGCAAGATAAATCGTACCCCGAAGAATCCAATGCCGCTCAAGGAGCGAACGGTTCGGCTCCTGCGGGAGGAAAGGGAGGAGGAAGTGCCAACCCGACGGGTGACAGCGGAGGAGATATTCCGCTTGGTGGAGGTGGAGGACCCCCTTACGCCTTTCCTGGTCTGGGCGGAAACGGAGGAGGTGGAGGTGGAGGCCCGCCGGGAGGCGGAGGACCTCCCTTCAATGGAGGAGGAGCAGGTGGAGGTGGAGGCCCGCCAGGAGGCGGAGGACCTCCCTTCAACGGAGGAGGAGCGGGTGGTGGAGGAGGTGGAGGCCCCGCCCGGAGGCGGAGGACCTCCCTTCGAAGGCGCGCACCAATTCGGGAACTTCAATTGGCAGATCAATTGTAAACTCGATCTGCGGCTCGTACCTGAGTGGGATGGCCATGGTAAAACTGCCATCGAGTACCTTTGCAAGGTCTCCGAGCTCGTCCGGCTCTCTCCTCAGATGGCGACGGATCTCGGTGCCATTGCCCCTTTGAAGTTCTCTGGTCACGCTGAGTCTTGGTGGAGAACACAGTCTACCCATGTCCGCAACTACCTCAGCGAAAGCTGGGCCAACCTGCTGCAAGCCATTCAGGCGCACTTCCTCAATGCGAACTGGCTTCAGGAGCGCCGCCGGGAGTGGGAGGAGATGCGCTTTCGTCAACGTGGACATGAGAACGAATGGCCGCTTGATTTCATCCAACGCCGACTTGTCTACAGCGTATTCCTCTATCCTGAGGAGGAAGACCGCGTCATCGTTGTCGATCGAATCTTGCAGACTGCGCCAGATGTCTGGGCTGGATCTATTAATTCGGAGCGCTACCCCGGATATCTTCTCCCTCACCGCTGCCGTGCGACGTTACCAGCCGCCACTCTCATGGGCAATTGGACTACTGCGCAGAAACTCGGCAATCTCAAAAACTACTACCCGCGCCGAGCGAATCGCAAACACTCATGTTGCGGACGCTTCTGACTCCGAGGATGACTCGGACGACGGAGGAGGCGTTGGCACGGCCGCGAGTAATGAGACTAAGTCCGCTTATGTCTCCTCGTCTGGCAACACGTGCGGAGGACAAAGCACTAGACCCAGTAGGGATTTTGCAAAAAGCATGAATATTAGCAACCAGGCGTTTTGCAAAAGCCCATGTTAACCATTATCTACCCCCGCAGAGGCACTGATATGCCTATCCGTTGCCACGTAATATTATTTTTCTCGCTTTGCGCCTCCCGAACTGATTGTGGTCCGGTTCCTTACCCCAGGGGGGCAAAATCAAAACATTTAATGGAATATAAATTGCTGTGATCCTATTCAATGGGGCTAGCCTCCGGCCGCGCACTGGAATCGCTGGAACAAAAAGCACGCAGCTTCGGAACAGTACGGGAAGACACGGGCAGCAAGCGGGCACAACCGGAGAATCCAGAAACCCCGTAAAAAAAATCCAGAAATACTGTAAAAAAAATCCAAAAAAGCGCGCACGGGCTATACCTCATCATACTGGCTAAGCGAGGTGCTCTGAATGGCCAGCAGTGCATTCATCTCGACCCTCCTCGCTGCCAGCTCATCCCCTTCCTCCGCCTTGCCCTCTTCGCGCTCCCCATCCGCTGCCGGGGCCGCGGGCTCCACCTCAGAGTCTCCCTCGTCATCATCTGAGTCGTCGTTGCCGAGCCCACTGCCTGCATCCGGCTCCTCGCCTCCTGACGACTCCGATGAGTCCGCTGCCTGCGGGCCTTGGAAGGCGTCCGTGAGCTCCCACCACTGCCGCCGGAAACGGTTGGCCAGCTTGCGCCGCAGCGCCGCCTGCCTCGCCGCAAAAGCCATCGTGCCTTGCTGATGCGCCCAGCCGTAGACGATTGATCCGCTGTAGTGGCCAGGCGCAGCTCGCTGATCCCACACACCCGCCTGCCACTCGAGCGTGCGGAGGCAGCGGGCCATTTCCTCTTGGAGGAGGAGCAGCTCTTCGCGCCAGCGCCGGACGCGCGTGTAGGCTTTGGACCACTCCACCCGCACCCCTTCATGCAGGCTTTCCCCTATAAACCCCGCCCGTATACCCAGCACCCTGCCAAATCTAGGAAATGAGGCGCTCCTTCTCACCCATCCCGGGAACGCCTCGAATCTCCCCCTCCTCGTTCACTTGGGCCGCCTCTTTCCGCTTCCCCTTCATTGCGCGCTGTTTTTTTCCTCTTCGCCTCTTCCTCATCCTCGAGCAGCCGAAGATCCGCCTTCTCCAGCGCACGCCAGCTGGCGTTCCCCGTGACGTGGGCTAGCGCAAGGCGCGCCTTGCGCGCATTCCGGTAGGTTGCGGCAGCCACATCGACCTTCCGCTGCTGCATGTCGAGGAGCGATCTCGACCGGGTGTTCTGATGCTGTTGTCGCGCATTCAGTTGCTTGTAAGTCTGCAGCCGTTTCTTGACGCTGAGGCCGTGCCGGATCAGGTCCAAACTACCGCTACACTGTGCGTCTCGAAGACGCGCCTCACTTGCAGCGAGCTCGGGGGCCGAAAGAGGCGGGAGGCTCTCGCTCGTCGTGAGCGCGGATGGTAACAGGAGGGGCATGCTCTCAGCCTCAAGGCTCTCCGCAACATCTCCCGCGATTGCTAGGTGTTGCAGCGCGCCAGGCGAGTACTTGCGCTGCATCGACCGGAGCTTCTTCACTTGGCGAGCAATCCGCGTCCGGCGAGTTACGAAATCCGTCAGCTCTTTGGTTGTGGGCGACCGATTTGCTAACAGATCAGCAGAGAGCTGGCGCCTGCACAACGCTAAGCTCGCCGCATGAGGGGCAAGAAGAAGAATGACTCACTGCTGGCCTTCGATCTCTAGCCCCAGCATCAGGTATCCGGTCATGGTATCTTCACCGGCGTCTGCGGCCCCCTCGGAAGAACGCTCCCTTTCTTGCTCCTCGCGGACGAGCTCTAACTCAATGTCCCGCAGCGATGGGCCTAAGGTGAAAACCGTCTCAGCGCCCGCAACCGTGAAGCCAAAAGAAGTACGCACCAGACTGCGGCAGCTCGTAAGGGTTAACAAGGGACTCTCCCGTCTCGAAATCTTCCACCGCCTTTTTCCATGCGGCGACATTGTCTCGCTGCTCCGCGATGAATTCAAGCAGACCGTCTTGTTGACGCGTCAGCTCCTTCTGCGCCTTGAGGAACCACTTTCGAAGAGTCAGGCCTGAAAGCTAGGTGAGCGAAGCATGCAGATGTTGCGCAGGAGGTACGCACCCATTCCGACAACTTTACCCCAGTTCCAGTGGTGCCAAAAATCATCCAACGTGTCTTGGCGCGACCCTGGCCCCATCTCCCGTGTACTCGCCCCCATCAGCCCGCTGGACGACCAAATCCGCTCGATGCCTTCCATATCGGCCTGCGCGGCGCCCAGGGTATACAACAACGAGAAAAAATCTTGGCAAAATTTCAGATGGCCGAGGATGTGTAGCTTGGGGATCACATATTTGACGACGTATTGGACGATGTGGAAACGCAAGGCGGGCGGGAGCTTTAAGAGGTGTTCCTTCAAGTTCTTCGACCACTGACACATAATGTCGTAGGATAGCAGAAAAAATAAGAGGCCGCGGACGTGCCGCCAGGCGCTCGCGACCACATAATCCATGTTACCGTATCTGAGAAACAGCTGTCAGTTGGTCCCCATGAAAAGCAACGGGAAGCTCACTTTTCGCCCGCCTGCAAGTCCCCGACCCTGTTCTTGGCCACCACCTCGTGGCGGCCACAAGTCACCATTGCACAGCCCGTTGCGCGGTACCCTTGCGAATATTTGGTGTTCGCATGGTCCAACGCTGCTAGACCGGTACATGTGCTCATCTGCGTAACACCGGTCCGTCAGCCATAAAACGACGAGTACAATACCGGCGGCGGCTGCATACCTCGTTCTGATCGCCCAAGGTCTTAACAAAATCTCCATAAGCTCTCCAGGCGGTAAAATACGCCCATCCGTCTTGAATGCTCGGGTCTGCGGCCCAGCTCGAGATTTTTTTGCCCTTCAGGCGAAAGCATGCGTCCATGGCCCAGAAGAGCGCGTACAGGTATCTGTGGGACATCAGCGCGGGGTGGAGCGAGCAAGCAAAGGACATACCTCTTCTCCGGCGGCGCCTTATCCCACCCTTCCGGAAGATTCACCCCGACTTTGGGGCATGCAATGCACTCAACTGCGAGCTCGCCATCCTGCGTTTCCGAAGCGCGTCGGTCGGGGTCATTCCCCATGCCCCCGCGCTTCAGAGCACGCAGGTTGCGCCACTCGCGTACGGCACGGAGCGCCAGCTTATACCGATGCTACCACACCACTACGTCAGGCCAGAGCCCTCGCAGTTTTATTTAAAAAACTCACCTTGAACGCCTTACTGCCCGTGTTGTCCGTGATCTTCGCCAGAGCGTTGAAGAAATGGTACACGGTCGTCTTGCCCTGAAGGCTGACAGCGTGGAACAACTTGAGCGCGGGGATTGTGATGGCGCTTTTGGGGGCGTCCGGCGTCGCGGGGAACCATCCGTACGAGAGCAGTTGCTCCCAGCGATGCTGGGAACCGTTGAGCTGACACCCGCAGAAGTCGACGGCGACATGGTGAAATCCGTTGGGGGCAATAACCACGAACTTCTCGCGGCCTTGTTGCACACGTGGGCAGGGCACGTTGTCTGGGTGGCCGAGCTGCACCCTTAAGCCCAGCTGCCTCAGCTCGCGCCGTTCAAAGAATTTGCCGCCCCATGCCTATGGATTGTCCCATCTGTCAACCGGCGCGCGCATATCAAGCAGCGCGACACGCACCTCGATCTGACACAAAGGCCGCATCCGATGTTCCTTCACAATGCACCCTTGACACAGCATCCCTACGCCATGGCACTCCGTGCAGCGATACCTCGCCTGCTCCTGCCCACAAGGGCACAGGCCCTCCTGCTCCATGGGGCCCTCGCGAGTGACCAGCACCCGTAGGTACGCGTCTCGGAAATTCTCCACCCAATACCGCAGGTTGTCATCCTGGGTAAAGCAATCAGCACGCGGGTAAGGTATTCAGAGAAAAAACTCACAGTCGAAGCGTACCATTTTCTTTTTCGAGGAGCCGTCACAAAATTTACAAAGCCCGTCGTTTCGCCCGGGAGATCCTGCCAATCGTCCTCATTGTCTTGATTCGCCGGCTGGTCAGAAGATTCGCCCCTGTGAGACTCTTGCCTGAGCGGAACGAATTGGACATCGGCGCGGCGCCCGTCTGCCGATAGATTGCCTGCACGAGCAGTGGGTGGGGTCGCGGAATCTCGCAACGTGTGACCAAAGGATTGAAGGGAGAAGATATTGGGCTTTTTTCTGAAGTTGCTGAGGCCACCATTCGCCTTGCGTTTGCTCATGTCTCAGAGTCAATGTTGATGCAGACAGTCACGTGGCATAGATGATTCAAGATATTGATTGATTTGTGAGACACAACGAAATTACAAGTACTACTTGAGTAGACATAAGAAGTTAGTACTAGATGGAAAACCAAAGATAGAATTTACGCGATCGCGATGCATCCCCTAAAGCCCTCTAGTCGGTTTCAATATCGGAAATATTGTAGACCTCCAGCGCCGAATCTGTAGCATGGCGAAGGGCATCGCTGACGCGCGAGGTGACCTCAAGCTTCCGAAAGTTGGCATCCGCAAGACCGCGACGCACTGCAGAAGAACCCTGCCGTCTGCAGCGGGTTACACTTGGTAAGTGGGGCCGTGGACGAGGACGCACGAGTCGGGGTAAACTGTAGTATCTGTGCCTCGAGAACATATGTACAAAAGGCGCCTAGAGCTGCCAGGAGTGGGTGGTGCGGAAGCGGAGCTCTGCTTGTTAGCCTGAGCAGCTCGCACTCTAGATGTGACGGGGGTAGTCGGGCTCGGGGATGGGGTGGCATCCGGACGACGAGCGGCATCCCAAGCCTGCGTAGCTGCCAACCACCCGGTGTGCTTCTTGTGAACACTGCCTTTGAAGCGGGTGACCTGAGTGGAGGCGTCCTCCCTGTAGTATTCTCAGAGCAAGTCTGAAATAACGAAAAAAACACGCACCAGTGCGTGTAAATTCCGGGGACGCGGCCTCGTGTAACAACGTAAAAATCAAAGCTCTCAGAGCCACGCTTGTCTTCGAAACCTTTCCGTGGATGAAAGAAGGTCAGGTCGGAGGTGAGTTTGAGGCTGTTGAATGCATGTTCGAGGTCCATGGCGCCGCCGTGATGATGGAAGAAAGCAAGACAACGGTGTGTCCCAAAATGGAAAAACAAAGCCCCTGTCTGCAGCGCCCAGGTTTTTGAAGCAAAGAAGCCGGTATGTTCTCATCTTTCACCTTAGTAGCTGCCTATGCATGTGTATGGGTATCATATCTATGTCCCCTGCCGGTATGGCGCTTGATTGGAATTTATTTCATGTGAAATGACAGGAATAGCAGAAATCCAGAATCCGCACCTCAACTTCGTCCCTGCGCGTGCAAGTGCCTCGAATATCCTGCAGACATCACATGAGAACATATCGAAGCTGTTTGAGGACTACCGAAGGCGAATGATTATCAGCGTAATGTGGGACATGGGCGGACATCACACCAATGTTGACGCTAATAACAGCCTCATTTGAGCTCAAACCTCTTTGCGCAGGCACATTTGGGGTGCTATTAATGTTCTGAAAAGAATATATCAAAATAGATAGATTCTGAAACGTTTTGAAAATCAACATTTTTCGAGGTGTTTTGCGAATCTCGGGGCGTACAAGGCGGAAGGTGGCAGATGAAAGCATTGGCAGCACAACTAGAGCATCATATACCTTGAATATATCGTTTGAAGTGGGGTCTTTGCAGCTCATAAGCCGTACGCAATGAAAGAGGTCTCAAAAACACGAAGTTGCGCTCATAGTTTGTGTTGAAACTGAGTTTCAGCCTTGCTTTATATACACCTCGACACGCATATTGTACGCTCACCTTCGAGTAATGAATTAATATTGATACATGTTGTAAGGACATAGTCTAGATGACCTCTGAGTATTTTCTCCCATTTTTACGAGCTCGATGAGTCGCCCTATGAACGAAACTTGGTTTGGGGTTGAAATTTTGGCGCACAGCGGGGCTTGTTTGGAAAAATAAATATTCCAGGTGGAACGGTTTTGCGTATAATTCGGAGATGAAGTTAAGAAAGACTAGCCATACCTTATAGGCATTGAGATCAGCTTGAAAACCGAGCATAAAGAGCTCAAGATGGAAAATTAGAACAGAGCTCGGGGAACTCCGAGGACGGTCCGTTAGGCCGCGCGAATGAGATTTAGCCATCATCTCGGGCGCTTCCTCGGAAAACTTAGGCGCTGGCCCAGAAAATCACGACGGAGGTAGAAAATTATCGAACGGTGATTTTTTTTATTCAAAAACTACGTGACATCAGCAACGGCGCGCTTTCTTCTTGGGCGGCGGCTGCTCCCCTTCGCTCTCCTCCGTCAAGTCGCTGAAATCGGCAACATCGCCCTCATCCCAAACCTCCACCCGACTCCGGCCGCTGAAATTCTTGACCTTGAGGTCCTTCCAAAGGGTGAATTTCTTCAGAGCGGTCGCGCAACGAGCCTTGCGATCCTCCTCCCGCTGCGCAATATCCTCGGGGGTGGCGGAGCCGTACCAGTCCAGGTCAGACTGGTGGCCGTTAGCAACCCAGCGGAAGAGGGAGCCGGCGGAGTATTGGATAAGCAAATAGCGCTCTTCGGCGTCTTGGATGGGGGTGTTGGAATGGGTGACGACGGCAGACGGGATGAGAGCGCTGCACCCCGCAGGGAAACAAATTATGAGATTATAATCCCAGCACACGAGGTGCCCGCCCTGGTCGGCGTTGAAGCGGCCAAGAGCACCGATGAGGCACATGCCATCGGCCTTGTTGCCGCCATCGGTGTGGGGAGGGGATACGGAGGCGGGGCCGAGGTTGACAGTGACAGCTGAGAACGGGCTGCGCGGGAAGGTGCGGTGCAAGTACGGGTTTTTCTTGAGTAACGCCTGCTTCGTCTGGTGGTAGTCAGAAAAGATGTTGAAGCAAGCGGTCTGAAAGACAGCTGGGAAAGAGATAAGAACCCGTCGGGTGTGGTGCTAATGCCCACGTACGGATGGGATAGGCGGCCATGCGCCCGATGCTCTTGTCGGCGAGCAGCTCATCCATCGCCTTTGCGTTGCGTTGGGAGCGCCGTTTGATGTTGCCCACCGTTTGCCTTCCCGTGCTGAACGCGAAGCCGGCGTGTTCGGCGGGAAAGTTTCCCCGGCGATGCCGGCATGCGTGCGCAGGGAAGGACATCTTCTCGCATGCCGCGCGCATTGCAGCGGTGGCGGCTTCGACCACAGGCGCCCATTGGTCGGGGGATACGGGAGGGGGAACCAAGATGCCGATGATACGGCCCTTGCGATCGAGGATCAGGCGGCATTTGCTAGCGCGTGAGTCAGCCACTAGAAGAGACAGAAAAACAGAGACGCGCGTACTCGCCCTTCCAATCTATGAAGCGCATGTGGCGTTTCAAAAACGCGGGGTCGTTGGCGTGAGCAAGCAAAGGGTGCTCGACAGGCGTCTGCAGGCCCGTCCATCGCGGCTTTGTCGCGAGGTGTAGCTGTACCTTTATTGCAATGTACCCAGCCATGGCAGGGGGGTACATTGGATTAAAGGCACTGCTTGGCTGGTCAGCCAGGGTGTACCTTAATGCAATGTACCCTCGCCAGCCAATGAAATAAAGCAAATCAAAGCAAAATGATGCTGTTGCCGGGAATTGAACCCCAGACCTCCAGATAACACAACTATTTTAAGCCATTAGTTATTACCACTAGACTATCAGACCATTGAGATAGATTAAATTCTGATGACCACATACGGCAGCCTTCCTTTCTTATTTGACACTACTAATACCCAGACCTAGGGCAGGCAAGCTGAAATTGTTTCTACATGCTTATTCTGTGTTTTTGTGTTTAAAAATCCTTCAACATTTTTTTTTTCAATATCCCTGGGGCCTAACACTAACCAACCCTAACCTCTAACCCTAACCTCTAACTCCTAACTCAAACCTCTAACCCAGACACTAACCCTAAACACTAACCAAGCCCCTAGCGGGGCAGAATAGGTCAGCACATACTAATTATGTGTTTGGGACCACATAGTATATACCCATCCATTTTGTCCATCCTATCTCTCCCTTAGTCTAGTGGTTGTGAGATTACCTTCTTTATGATTTGATGCTTAGGTAATCTGTGTTAGCTTTTGGTTCAAACCTCTGGACTAGCACTTCTTTTATTTAAATAGCCCAAGGTACATTGCATTAAAGGCACATCACGGCTGCTCAGCCCAGGTGTGCCTTTAATCCAATGTACCCCCCTGCCATGGCTGGGTACATTGCAATGTAGTTACAACTACTGGTGTTGTCGCACGAAAGTCCTGGGCGGAGAAGGTGGTGCTGATGGGTTCCGATTCGGCGGCCTTTTGCAGCATACGAGGGGTAGGGAGCGGCGGCTCAATGGCGGATTGGGATTGGACAGCGTCAGCTTGGCGCTGAGCGCGGTCACGAGCCCGCTTCTTGGCTTTTTTCTTGGTGTCTCTGGTCAAGGCTTGGGGAGCTGCTTCATTCTGTGTCGTGCGCACCACCTGGTGGGTGGGGCGGGCGTTTTTCTGGCGTCGCCTCCTCAACGTCGGGGTCTTCTTCTCGGGAGTCGAGGTGGCTGGTTTCGCGTGCCATGCGTGCCTCATTTTCACGCTTGAGCGCGTCTTCAAGATCGAAGTCGCCACAGATGATAGGTTCGCCTAGGTCGAAGTCTAGTTGCGAGAATTTAGCGAGAGCCCAGTAGGAAAGATAAGAACTAATAAAAAGACATCAGGAAACGACGCCGCCCTGCTCCGATGTGAGAGTTAGGCGGCGCCGCTGAACGTGAAAAAGGAATGCCACCCTGCACCTTGGTGAGAGTTGGGTGGCAGGAAGAAACAAATGAAAGAAACAAATGTATAAATTGAAGGAAATAAAGTGGCTCACCTTCCAGTTCTTGCATGTTTCTGGTTAAGCAGCTACAGGTGTGAAGCGACGAGCGACCAGGGTGTCGATGGTCAGGTGAAAGTGTGACCGGACGCGTTGTCACCGTGACATTGACCGCTCGCTGATTTGCATTATGTCTCCATCCAACAACAAACGCGGCAACAAGGGCCACTTCCACGGCGCCCCTCTGGATTTTCTTCAAGAACACGCTCCCAGATACATTTCCACTGCTCCCAACGCAAAAGAAGTATTCTGGACGTCCTTCTTCCCGGCATGGGATGAGATGTACCCCACCTTGGACTCTGAGGAGCAGGAAGAACTGGTCGAGGAGGAAGCAAATTATAAAGCGGAGATCGAAAGGGTGAAGGAGCAAAACAGCGCAGCGGTCAGGAAGCACGGGCGCGCAAAGGTGGTTGTGCAGCCGCATCCAGCCAGCAGCGAGCGGCTCAACGAACTGCGAGCTCGAGGAGCTGATAGAGCGGTGCGTAGTTAATGTTATGTTTTTTTTTTTGGAACCAGCTAACGTTCAGTGCAGAAGTTGAAGTCTTGGTTTTCTTATGCGAAGACAAAGGACAAGTCGCGCAAGGTTGAGCCTTTCCGCGCTTGGCTGACGAACATCAGCATGGTCAAGGGCGCCCCTCGCCGTGTGCAGCTACCTTGGGTCTTGTGGCAGGATGACCAACACGGTGAGGTGCTCCGCACGCGCTATCGCAACGCGTACAAAAAAGACGCGGACGAGGAAGAGGACAACGTGGAGGGCATGGACGCATTCGAGAAAGAGGACGATGAATTGGCTGGGGAGGAAGAATCCCCGACCCGTGCGCAGCTGCTACACCGCAAATTCCACCTCGCCCACACGTATTTCGGCGAGCTGAGTGAGGAGGAACAACAGAACGTCCGGGACAAGCGGGAAAACGACTACGCCGAGCGGCGCGAGGCGTACGACCGCTGCCTGAAGGGGGAGACCGACTGCACCCTGGAAGAATTGGCTGAGTACGTGTTTTGTACTTACAGTTGTCACCGCAAGCTGACGGACGTCTTCCTGCCAGATGCCGACGCCATGCTGAGGTCGTCTCGCAACGGGCGCTGGATGGCCTTTGTGCGCAGATACAGTGCAAGGGAATTCTCCTGCTGGGGGAGATCGTGGACGGCGATGAAGACGAGATCTTCCTGTCCATGTAAGCAGCCTTCGTGATTTTCATGCTTGGGCTTTTGCTGATCTGGGGCAGGGTGCAGCAGGGCGCGATGTCGCGCCATCCTGAGGTCGACTTCACGACGTGGGCACCGGTTCGTTCCAAGGCCATGTTACAGGCCTTCACCGACTTCCTGGTCGCATGCAAGAAGGAGGAAAAAGGTGCGTTCAGTTTTTTTATCCTACATCTTGTGCTACCGGCTCAAGATCTGCAGGTGTATCTGGTTCTTTGACTGACCCAGGTCCTCCTGCGCGCACGCCTGCCCTCTGCACCCAGTGCATGGGCTCTCTCGTTCCTCTACCACCTTCGGCTTCGCGGCCGCTGGCTCCTAGCTCCACCCCCGCCGCTCCCACCGCCGCTCCCACCGCTGCTCCCACCCCTACGCCCGCTGCTCCCGCCTCCACCCCTGCCTTTTCTCCCGCTGCCTCTGCCCCCCCTCCCGCCGCCTCTGCCACTCCTACCCCCGCTCCTGCTGCCCCTGCCGCCGGCTCGAGTGCAATCGCCGGAAAGGCGGCCAAGCGGAGGGTAGGAAAAAAGGCCGCAGGGAGAGGGAGAGAGGAGGAGCCCGAAGCGGTGGCGTCTGGCGCTGAAGACGAAGAAGACGAAGGGCACAAGTGGTCGGGTGGGGAAGGATCTGACGATGAGCGCGCGCTAGACCCTTTCGCGAACAAGGAGGAGGAGGAGGAGGAGGAGGAAGCGCTGCTGAGGCGCCCGCCGAACACGCACCTGAAGGACGAGCTGGCGGCCCTGACGATGTCTCAGCGCAACTACCGCATCCGCGTCCTCAACACCTTCAGCGACAGCGAGTATCTCCGGGAGAACACCATCGCCAAGAACCGCAGCATCTTCCGCGAGCTGTTTCCTGTTGATCCTGCCGTCGAGCTCGGCTTGCGAGCACCACCGAGCAACGAACCCCTGCCCCAGCCGACGCGGTCCTCCCGCCGCCTCGCCGATGCCGCTAGTCAGGCGCGGGCCAGCACCGATGCTGGGATCGACAACGCCCTGACGCCGGCCGACGCGCCCATTGCGGCGAGCACAGCGGAGGACGAGGGCGCCCCAACCGAGGACCGTATCCCCATGGACGAGACCACGCACGCCATAGATACACCGGGCTCCGTGCAGGGCGCCGCGCCTCTATGCGCTGTGGGGAGCGCTCCGAAGGCAGGCGCTGGGGGTACCAATCTGGCATGCGCCGAGATCTCGTCTTCGGAAAAGCACGCGACGGTGCTGGACCATTTCCGGTCGGACGTAGACCTCCCCGCGTGGACTGCTGTTGTGGACGCTTGGTGTGCTCTGGAGCGGGCGACGGGCTTGCAGGTACCGGGGAAAGCACTCCCCGCCCGCGGGCCGCCCCGATGCCATGAGTTGGTGGGTGCAACGTGCCCGTAATGACCGCCGCATTCCTGCCGGCCTCGATGATGAAGACCAGCGAGACGCCTTTTACGATAAGGCGGTGAGCTGGTGGATTGCCGTCAACCCTGCGTGGCGGCATGAAGGTGTGACGGGGCCGGCAGACTTTGCCGAGCGCGGGCTTAAACAAGAAAGCAGAGGAGATTTGGATGCGCTGCCGGCGGGGCTGAACGGATTGACCAGTGTCGTCGCATGCCTGTGGTGGTGGTACCAGGTAGCTGGGGTGGTTGAGGGCACGCCCGTATGGAAGAAGATGGCGGATGACGTGGAATGGGTGTTGATAGAGAAGGCCCGGGCCCTTGCCGGCAAGCGAGGGGCTACGCCATGTGGAGAGGAACCTGCAGCCAAGCGTGCGCGTGTAGAATAGCTCTCCTTCGCTGTTTTCATCTTGAATCCTACGCCTGCAGTCACGGAACGGCTGCTAAAATATGTATAACCTGTTTGGGGTTAGATGCTGCTGGGCGCGGTGGAATTACACGGTTACCTGCCTAATTGGGACACCGACGCCGTCGGCTGGGGCAAAAATAATAAAAGGCCTGCTATCTAGCGTATCAGAGACCCTTTTGGGGCTATTTGGTCGTAAGCATGGGCTTTTGCAAAACACCCTATCACTTATATCCATGCTTTTTACTAAATCCTTACTACATCAGCTGACTGATGACCCCGCAACAGGACTATGCGGGAGTGGTAGGAAGAGAAATTAGGAAGGCGGAGATCCATGGAAGTGTCGACAACGGGGTCCGCCTGGTACCCGTGGTAGCTGCGCAGTCGAATGCCAGAGTAAACACGGGAATCCGCCACGGAGCCTTCTTGTCCAGAGCCCAACGTCACAGCCATGCCGGCGAGACCACTATCGCGGGGAGGGGCAGGGACGGAGCTCCTCTTGAAGGAGCTCGACGTCGCCATGCTCTGCGAGTTGCCACTCGACGAGTAAGTTCGCTTCGAGGGTCCTGGCTGCATCTCGAGAGTGTAGATGAGTGCCACGCGATGGAGGGAGGTGAAGAATAAGTAAAGCGGAAGTTATGGAGTCTGTGAAGACTCTACAAAACTTTCGAGTTGGTGGTAAAAAGAAAGGGGCGAAGGATGCTACTAGAATATTACAAGTACAAACAGAGGCACAGCCTCAGATTCCTGGCGCTAGGGCAGGATTGAGAAAACTCTCAGAGCTTCTTGAGGGACAGGTATTCGCGGCGCAGCTCGGGCGCGTTGCGAAGGTCATACTCGGAAATCCACGAGTCTTCGGACGGATCAAATCCTCGCCATCTGACCAAGTACATTCGACGATTGCCGTCCTTGCGCTTGGTCAGTTGATGTCCGAGGATAGCCTCTACCTCATACTCTTCGGTTGCGTTGAGGAGGTCGCGCATAGGAGGTAACACCACTCGGTCGCCGAACATAGGGTCGGACTGGGTATATTTGCGGAGATGTGCGAGATTGAAGACCGGGTGCATAGGATAATTGTCGGGTAGTCGGAGACGGTAGACTAGAGGGTTTATTCTTTCCATAACTTCGAAAGGGCCAATTGTACGCTGGACTAATTTCCTTCCGGTGCCCTCCATATCGACTAGCTTGAGCGTATGAGGATTCACTAGGGCAAGGTCGCCGGGCTTAAGTTCCTGTACCGCGCGTCGCCCCTTGTTGTAGGCCCTAGCTTGCCTTTCTTGCGCAAGGACAAGAGAATCTCTGGCTCGCTTCCGATGAGTTTCGATAACGGCTACGTATTCCTCCGCTTTCTGACTAGCCATGAACGGCCTATTCACGGGATCGACGCCCGGAACCAGCACGCTCGTGACCGTACGAGGTTGGTAGCCCATCAAGAGGAAGTCGGGGGTATAATGAGTGGAAGAGTGGACGGAACTGTTATAAGAATGAGCAGCCTCACTGAGCCAGCGGGCCAGGAGGTCCTGTCTCCAGCTACGAAGGCTCGCAGCATTTGTTCTATAGTAGCATTGAGCACTTCCGTTTGGCCGTCCGTTTGTGGATGGTGAGAGGAGGAGAGCACCATGTCGGCACTGTAATAATCGACGACTGATCTCCAGAAGACTGTGGCCCATCGCTTGTCCCGATCGGCGATGATTCTCTCGGGCATCCCATATACGTTGGCGACTCTTTCCACGAAAAAAACGAGCGAATCCTTCTTGTGATAACCCATTATGAGTGGGAATGATCAGCGCGTACTTGGTGAGCTTGTCGACGATAACCAGGATAGCCGTGTACTTTTCTGGTCCCGACGGCGGCAGGCCGGTAATTAGGTCAAGGGAGACGGTAGCGAAGGGTCGAGCAGGTATATGAGACGGCCGGAGACCCCCCATAGGAGCGGTCCTGTCCTCCTTGATCTTCTGACAAACGTCACAACCCTTGCAAAACAGGTCCGCGTCGCGGGACATCTGCGGCCAGTAGAACAATTCACGTAGGCGGGCTTCGAATCGAGCAGGTCCCGCGTGGGCGCCTTCATGCGCGGAGTCGTGCACTAGACTCAACGCGTAGGGCATCTTGCTTCGCGGGACACACAATCTCGAGTTCCAATCGGCGTCTATGAAATAGAGCAGGCCGTTCTCCCCCTTCTGGAATCGAGAAGGGGTAAGAGGGGTCTCAGGATTGGGTACCGCGTCGACGAAGTGTTTACGGAAGTAATTATCCGCGCGATACCCTTCCGAGAACTCCCGGATCATCTCTGGCTTAGCAGCGACCAGCAGATGAGAACACTTTTCCCACTCTTCTTCAAGGGTTCCCTTCTCCGGTCCTTCGCCCGCGGGATACATCCAATGATCACCCTTGGGGAACGGGAGATCGTCCTCAGCAGGAGTCGCAAGCGACTCTACTACTCTTCCCGAATCCTCGGCTTCCTTCGCTTGTCGACGGGTTTGTATTGGGTAGGCCTCGAACTTGTCCACCACATCATCCCACCACATCGCACAGAACACAGCCTTCCTCGCCGCCGTTCTAGAGTCTTCATCCTCCGCGCCTTGAGCTCGCTGTTGTTTGCTCTCGTCTGGAACAATGGAAGGTATATCGTCCAGAACCGGTGAACTATGCGGCGGTATTCTAGGCAGCCGGGACAGCGGATCCACATTAGAGTGAATTCGACCGGGACGGTGGACAATCTTCAGTCCCGGGTACGCTGCAAAGACAGCCCCCCACGCCACAAGGCAACGGTTCGCATTCTCGTAGACACGAGCCCACTGCAGCGCGGCATGATCGGTCACCAGCACCACCTGTTCCCCCTCGATGAAGGGCTGGTACTTGACCAACCCCTCCTTGGCTCCCAGAGCCTCCCTCTCAGTCGCGCTGTAATTCCGCTCAGCGGGTCTAAGCGTACGGCTCCAATACGCAATGACACGCTCCACGTGCACCATCGTGTCCTCGAACTCCTCCGCCCATTTGTCTTTCTCCTGCATCTCGACCACGTCGTTCGTCAGATTGACAAACAGACGCGGGACGTCTTGCCCAGCGTCCCAAGCCTTCTTAAGCCGATCATATACAGCGGTTCCTTTCAAATCCCGTATCGCGATCAGCTGCACTTGCTGCAAACTGGTACATTTCGCGGGAGATAATGTGATCCCAGCCTTAGCGATGGCTCCCAATACATTGTCCAAATGTATGAGATGTTCTTCCCAACTCTTAGAAAACACGACGATGTCGTCAATGTATACTAGAGTGAACAGCCAAAGGTAAGGGGCGAGCACGCCCTGCATGACTCGCTGAAAGATGGATGGTCCATTCCGGAGCCCAAAGGGCATCCTACGGAACTGCCATAACCCGCGATGAGATCTAAACGCGGTCTTCTCCTTAGCGTCCTCAGCCATTTCTAATTGCGTGAATCCGGCGAGGGCATCGAAGGAGGATAGTACTTGCGCGCCACTTAAGGTTTGCAAGATTTCCGACTGGCGGGGAATAGGGAACTCGTCCGGCACCGTACGCTCATTGAGCTTGCGGTAATCGATGACCAGGCGCGGTTTTCCATTGCGGTAGACTACCACGCAAGGGAATCCCCACGGACTGACCGATGGCTCGATGACTTCAGCCTCAAACCACTTATCCATCTGCGCGTCAATGACCTCGCGTTTGGCAGGGGAGGCTCCGTACATAGGCATCGAGATTGGCTGTGTGTCCGGCTTGAGGGGAATTGGAACTTTGGTTTCAACGTGTCCCAACCGCCCTCCTACCCCGAAAGCGCCAGCATTGCGTCTCAACACCTCTTCCAAAGGAGCGCGCTGTGCTTCCGGTATGTCCGGACCCCAGTTGACCAGCGTTGAGACGTCGACATCGGGGAGAGGGTCTTCTGGCACCGCAGTCGTCTTCGGTCCCCAGGCCTCATCCCCGTCGAGCTTGTCGTCTTCGCGTCTCTCTTCGCCAGACGTGGCGCTCGCCAGATCCTGCTCGCGCAGCGTACCGATCGTGGTTCTCATCGCATCCGCGGCCTGTGCCATTCTATTCCATTCATCCCCGTCCTTCGGCTTGTCGGCGTATGAATCCGGGTCCAGTAGTTGCCCAACTACGTCCCCCTTCCGAATGTACCATGGTCTGGTACTCGGGTTAGCAATGGGTAAATACGGCGCGGCCGCATTTATCCAAGTCGTCGGCGCCGCCAGCACTGACTCGTCCTCTGTGGAGATAACAACCTTCTTCACCAACCATTCCTCTCGCCCTGCGAAAGGTCCCTGCACGCGCACGTTATGTACAGTCCCCGGATTGATCAACGCGTCCGCAGCCGCTAAGACTTCAGGCAACTTCTTCGTTCCAAACCTGGCCGCTCTAGTACGCTCTCTTTTAGCAGCGGAGCGGCGCAGGAAGGCTGAGTCTTGACGACCATTACTTGCCGTAGCTCGAACCCCAGGTCAACTACTTGGGCGGATGATCCCGGGAGAATTCGCTCCGAGCGGCTGACCTTGATGTCGCAATGGCCGCTGGAGTACCTTGTAACTCCCATTTCGTACGAGAGCTGGAAGTCTTCGCCCAGGAGGAGGGGTACGCGCATGTTGCGAACGACGTACGCCTCAACTTCGAAGCTAACGAGGATTCCGTCTTGAGATTTGCAGTACATGGTGAACCGAGTGAAGCCGAGAACCTTGGCTTCTCCCGTGAGCGCGTAGAGCTTCATGCGCATGCCTTCCCGAGGCTGGGGGAGTCCAGGGAGAGACTTGAAGAAGTCCTCAGACATTAGGGTGATGTCGGCGCCTGAGTCCAACCTTCCCTTTACCGGCATGGCTTCGGGTGTTCCCACCGACACCTTTATGTGTAGAGCTTTGACTCCTAAAGAGCCAAAGCCGGCCGGATGGGATCGAGCTCGTCGCGCGCGTTCCACTCGCACTCCATCTCGAGATTGGCTGGTCAACCGATGGTCTTCCGGCAAAAGATCCTCTACAGTAGGCGCCGCCGGAGGGGATGTACCCTCTACGGTTTCCTTAACTGGAGGACTTTTGCGCGCGGCCAACGCTTCCGGGGGAAAGCAATTTGTCTTTGAACTGCGCGACTCGTCTCGGGATCGACAGCTCCTCAGCTTTCTCCTTCCCCTTGCCCTTCTTCTTCAGTCTCTGCCCTTCAAACTTATTTCTCCTCCGCGAGTTACGATTGTCTGGTTCCATTGCTACTGCATGAACCGAACGTTTCACGAAGGGCCTATCCTCGGAGGCGGAAGCTCGTTTTAATTGAGACGGTTCATCAGGGCGCTTAAGTTGTTCACTCGAGTAAGCCGAAACGGAAGTAGTATTGAAGGTCTCAGCAATCATGGCTACAAATTCAGTGTAATCCCGCAACTCCTCTTCGTAGGAAACCTCGACCTGCAGCATATTGGCTTGCCTCATCGCTTGCCACCTGCCGTAGTGCGGGCAATCCCTCGCGAAGTGATTAGCACTCGTGCAGACGTAGCACACTCCATTCGCGGGAGCGCGCGCACTCCTGACATCGTCGCGTTTAACGAAGGAATACCCCTTGACAGTTTTGCCTTCGGGCCAATCGTGACGCGGCGGACTCGTCTTCAATTTATTCGAGGCTCCAGGGAATCCGGCAGGGGGCAAGAAGCTCTGAGAGTTTTCTCAATCCTGCCCTAGCGCCAGGAATCTGAGGCTGTGCCTCTGTTTGTACTTGTAATATTCTAGTAGCATCCTTCGCCCCTTTCTTTTTACCACCAACTCGAAAGTTTTGTAGAGTCTTCACAGACTCCATAACTTCCGCTTTACTTATTCTTCACCTCCCTCCATCGCGTGGCACTCATCTACACTCTCGAGATGCAGCCAGGACCCTCGAAGCGAACTTACTCGTCGAGTGGCAACTCGCAGAGCATGGCGACGTCGAGCTCCTTCAAGAGGAGCTCCGTCCCTGCCCCTCCCCGCGATAGTGGTCTCGCCGGCATGGCTGTGACGTTGGGCTCTGGACAAGAAGGCTCCGTGGCGGATTCCCGTGTTTACTCTGGCATTCGACTGCGCAGCTACCACGGGTACCAGGCGGACCCCGTTGTCGACACTTCCATGGATCTCCGCCTTCCTAATTTCTCTTCCTACCACTCCCGCGTAGTCCTGTTGCGGGGTCATCAGTCAGCTGATGTAGTAAGGATTTTAGTAAAAAGCATGGATATAAGTGATAGGGTGTTTTGCAAAAGCCCATGCTTACGACCAAATAGCCCCAAAAGGGTCTCTGATACGCTAGATAGCAGGCCTTTTATTATTTTTGCCCCAGCCGACGGTGTCGGTGTCCCAATTAGGCAGGTAACCGTGTAATTCCACCGCGCCCAGCGGCATCTAACCCCAAACAGGTTATACATATTTTAGCAGCCGTTCCGTGACTGCAGGCGTAGGATTCAAGATGAAAACAGCGAAGGAGAGCTATTCTACACGCGCACGCTTGGCTGCAGGTTCCTCTCCACATGGCGTAGCCCCTCGCTTGCCGGCAAGGGCCCGGGCCTTCTCTATCAACACCCATTCCACGTCATCCGCCATCTTCTTCCATACGGGCGTGCCCTCAACCACCCCAGCTACCTGGTACCACCACCACAGGCATGCGACGACACTGGTCAATCCGTTCAGCCCCGCCGGCAGCGGCATCCAAATCTCCTCCGCTTTCTTGTTTAAGCCCGCGCTCGGCAAAGTCTGCCGGCCCCGTCACACCTTCATGCCGCCACGCAGGGTTGACGGCAATCCACCAGCTCACCGCCTTATCGTAAAAGGCGTCTCGCTGGTCTTCATCATCGAGGCCAGCAGGAATGCGGCGGTCATTACGGGCACGTTGCACCCACCAACTCATGGCATCGGGGCGGCCGCGGGCGGGGAGTGCTTTCCCCGGTACCTGCAAGCCCGTCGCCCGCTCCAGAGCACACCAAGCGTCCACAACAGCAGTCCACGCGGGGAGGTCTACGTCCGACCGGAAATGGTCCAGCACCGTCGCGTGCTTTTCCGAAGACGAGATCTCGGCGCATGCCAGATTGGTACCCCCAGCGCCTGCCTTCGGAGCGCTCCCCACAGCGCATAGAGGCGCGGCGCCCTGCACGGAGCCCGGCGTATCTATGGCGTGCGTGGTCTCGTCCATGGGG
>JARKIC010003222.1:0-29601 GCA_029378375.1 Mycena olivaceomarginata | reverse complement strand
TTTCGACGGCGACCATCTCCGCCCAGCCAATGTGATGACCGCCTTCATCCCACCCAGCACACAGTTTCCACGACTTCCACACGTTCTCAAACACGACGCTGATACCCCATGAAGTGGACGCATCGACCCAAAAAGGAATTGTGGACATAGCTGGTGGGCGCACAAGGGCAGAGCCGCAGAACGGCTTCAATAATTCCAAGCGCCACCATTCTATGTCCTTGAGAACCGCGGAATTGGGTGTGCGTGTACTGAACGGAGAACTGGCATGGGAGAAAGAAGCTGCGAAATTCGAGATGGAAGGGAGATGGGATCGTCCATGGGGAGCGCTAGCGAACAGTGAACAAGAGTGCTGAGGACGGATTCCGCTTCCTTGTGATTGAAGGCGGCACCACGAATCCAGGGCTCAAGCTTCGCGTGATAGCGAACCTTCTCGGGAGGAATTTCGACAGTCTTGTGAACTAGATCCCAAATGAATCCAATATACCTGAAAATGGTGCGAAAGGACGTGTTTTTGACGGCTTCCATGGCCAGCCGAGTAGTTCCGCGAACGCGTAGATAACCGCGAGGTCGTAAGAGAAGGTGGGTGGAGTCGCATTGTTAAGGTAGCGGAAGAAAAGGAAGTCGTCAACCCTTTTTTCAGCGGGCCCATGTCGTTCTTTTGATACAGGGCTGCAATTGCGTCCGCCAGACGTCCGAAGACCCCAGGAGAGCTGGAGGACCCAAACAGAGCGTTATGATCAATGTAACAAAGTCCATTCCAATGAATAACAAAATGGTGCTGTTGAGTAGGATGGATTGGGACGCGCCGGAATGCGGCATCGACATCTAGAGTGGCCGCTTCGGTCCCTGGCGGAGCGTCCATGACAAGGAGAGCAATCTCCGAACAAGTCCCCCATTCACAAGGGAAATCGTCCGAGTCGATCTCTGAGTTGACCGAGGCTCGCGAGGAATCGTTCCATGGGAAGGAGAAGTCTTGAACGAGGCAGAATTCAGTAGGGCTGCCCGCTTTCAGGACGACACCAAGTGGGGAAGTGCGAAAATGACCGATTAAATTCTGTAGACGTGAGGGATGGAAAGGACCCAAATAATGGCCCGCTGACAGCTCGGCGCGTATGTAATTAATTATAAAATCGGGGTGTTCGAGAGCAGATGGACAATTAGGCGGCATGAATGTATCAGAGAGAAGGGAATGAACACCCATGTCGAAGCCTTGACGGAGGCCGACTGGAATGTCTGAGAAGTCGTGGTATAGTTCTGCGCGACGCAGGAGACGCTCCCAACTGTCTGGCAGCAGGGGCGTGATGACGGGCAACAGATCAGAGGTTTGGACATCCCTGAGCGGCATGCACACCGTCCTTGGCGCCACAGAGTGTGCACCAATGTTTCCCATGGCTGCAGTTTGCGCCCTGGTCACAACCGGAACGGCCGTTGAAACCGTAACAGTAGCTGACGCCGTTACGATCGAGGCGGGGTTCACCCTCCTTGCGCGACCAGATGATGGTGTCCTTGCCATTGATGAGTTTACGAGCGGCGCATTTTCGAGAACGATGGGATGGGTCGACGTCGCCGCAAATGAAGCAGCGGAACTGCGCCTCAGGCCCGGACAACGCGATCTGGAGGTGGTTAGGATTCCCCCGAAAGGAATGGTTGAACGTTTTGGACGAGCTGGGGTTATCGGCATACGGATGATAGCGGCTCGTATGCGTGTTCTGCGATTGAGACTTCCCACCCTGCGAATATCCGGACGCTCTCGCCAGCTCGGCACGGACTTTGGCGAGGGTGACACGGGCCATGTGTTTAGGCTCGAGGTCGTTCCATATGGCGAGGTGGAAGACAGAGGGATCGAGTGCGCTCGAACAGCAACGGCGCCGGACCTCCGTGTCGTACGCGACACAAAGGGCCCAATTGTCCTGTTTATTCAGGCGGTTGAGGATGCGCTCGTAGTGCTCGTGCCAGAGATGCAGCTCGGTGGGACAATACGTCTTAATGAGCTCGAGGAGACGGCCCCAAGCCTGGAACCACTCCCCAAACTCGAGGGCGAGCTCAGGTTTGCTAGGCAGAGTCTTCAAGACGGCGATAATACCGCATGAACCGTCGAGTGTGTACGTATCATCGAGTTCCTTGGCGGTTTCGGTGTTGTCATGTGAGCAATAGCTGTCGGTCAAGAAATGGAGAGGCACATGCTGCTTTCATCCCTGAGCAAAACGCTTTCGGATAGCCTCAGGAACAAGGTGCACCGCGTTGGTAGCGGTAAGGCCAAGCTGGCGTTCCGGGCGCTTATTCGCAGCGAGGGCGATGTCGGCTGTATCGACAGGAAGAGATGGCGAGCGAGGTCTGCCTAAAATAGTGTCAGGAATAGAGTTTTGTAGAATCACAGGAACGCGGGGGTTAGAAGCATGAAAGAAATCGAGATTTTTGAGGCAGAAGCTCGCGAGAGAGCAGTTGGAAGAAGGAATCGAGACATGAGCTTAGAGCGAGAAACACGAGGCATGAGCTCGGAGAAAACGAGACAGGAGCACGAGTGCAAAGGATCGAGACATGAGCTCGGTGACAGACCTGGTATTGGGGCACCCGGGCATTTATTCAAATCTGCTCAAGTTGCAACATACTATAATGTACTTCACTACATTACGACGTCATCTCACAAGAGCTAATGCTGGCCTGAGTAGTTAGCTAAAGGGATATAATGTGTCTCGAACCATTAGAAAGGCGCTGGACAACAATCCTGGTAAAGGGTTGAGTGGGAAGTCGCTAATGGAGCAATCACGGAAAGTGCCTTACCATCCTGGAAACGGATTGGGGCTACTGCACATCCCTGACTAAGGGCATATTACGAGGGAACATCCTTTGAACCAGAGGGATCATTGTTGGGCATCATCTGACGTCTCCAGAACTGCCAAGAGAGGACTGGACTTGGTCGATCTAACAATGACTAAGAACTGTACTCGGGTACTGGGAAGCGGCGGCTATCACGATTTTCAGACAAATCACTTAAGCGGTTCAAGGCGGAACCATTTGAGCTTGCGGTTACCAAGGAGGGTAGCGGAGTGCTGACGAGGAGGTCGGCTAAAAGTTGCATATCAACAATATCCATCACGATCGTTCTAAGCGATGTAGATCTTGACTCATCGCTAAGCTCGGCTCGTTGATGTTTCTTATAAATCTCTCTCAATTTTACTAATCGCTTGATATTGACAGGAGTTCATCGGCTAGCGGCCATACCACTAGTCATATACCCTGAACCCTATTGCTCGTTTGTATCAGTCTCGTTTATATTTAGAATCCTGTAACGTATTTAAGTGGATGGTTATGGGAGGAACACCAGTGAATCTCACCCCACCTGTTGGACGCGAAGTTACTAGACTTCACGCTTAACCGGTAGAGTAGTCATTCATTCGGAGACACCCAGAAGCTATACCAAGTTTCGTTTGTTTTCCCTGTTTGAATATTATCTGTGTTGGATTTGGATCTTTATAAACGACGCGTGGACATATTGGATAAACGGAACGGACGCGTGGAATATAAGGAAACGGATCAGACTTGACAATTGGTTGTAATCTCGCAAGGATTAGCAATCGCGGATACTATTTGGAATGGATTCATAAGAATCACTTGCTTTACGCATCGGAGTATATCTCCAAACCTAGACCCACATCATACAAAACCGTTGAACATAAAATCTCGTCTGTCTATCGCGATTTGCGCCTAGAACGGATTCGAGGCAAGTTATCTATACGACTGTAGACCTTAAAAGTCTTGGCTTCTCAAAGAGAACTAAAGTTCAAATTGCCACAATCTATACTGGATTGGAACCCCGAACTTGCACGAGGACTATAGTGTTGAGTTGTTGTAGTTGCATTATCGAACCGCATATTCATTTACACGGTTTGTGTTGTGGTTATTTCACCGCCA
Organism: Mycena olivaceomarginata; assembly: GCA_029378375.1. Taxonomy (NCBI): domain Eukaryota; kingdom Fungi; phylum Basidiomycota; class Agaricomycetes; order Agaricales; family Mycenaceae; genus Mycena; species Mycena olivaceomarginata. The sequence goes on along the minus strand of JARKIC010003222.1, from coordinate 25,689 downwards.
TCCCCATAGTCAGCGTTTCATCGGAGGGGCGAGTGTGAGTTATGAGCTCGAAGAAAACGAGGGTGTGAGCTCGTGGAAAGGTTAGGGTAACGGGTTAAAGAACAAAGCACGGGAAATCAATAGGGGCGGGGAAAGGCGGAAACAGTTGAAATTAAAGGTTAATAGCACGACGTAGAAGAGAAACTCACCTCGGTTCAGAGCTCCATCTAGCATATCATCTAATTCTCGCTACTCAGTGCTTGTGCAACAGTTGGAGCCGGTCCTCTCGTTCCAAGTCACGCGGTTCGCGGGGCGGGCCGAGCTACATCCTCGGGCGAGCCGGGATCTTCGCGAAGAGAGGAGAGATGAGGCGCGAGAATTGCCGTCAGATCCGAAGTTGATTCCGTGCCAGGAGGGCGGGGTCGGAGAGGAAGAGGTGGATTTTGGGCCAGGTAGGTGTCCCTGACTCGCTTCGTGAACAGCGCCAAATAGTCAGGTTGACGCATGAGGTCAGGATTTGCGTTGAGATGGGCTTTGACCAGCGACCTCATGCTGGGAACTGTGTAGGTAGCGGGGACAGGCAGCTGAAGGCGCCCATAGCAGACAGGAGCTCCTTGGTGTTGAGAGCAGAGAGGGTTTTGGTGAATGTCGGCATGTCGGCAAAGACAGTCGTTAAGCAGAAAAAGATGATATGTTAAGTGTGGGAGCGAGTTCGAGAAGACGAGTCGGCGGGATGTGGCAGTCGGAAGCAAGAAAGATAGACAGGGGGCTTCACTGCCACATCCACAAGACAATGCACTGTCTCCGTAAACTCCGACAGTGCCCCTATCATTCATTTGTGCTTCCTTGTTTTTTCCCATTGTATATTAGACCTAGAGCAGTGTGGTTGTCACATTTTCATTTCATTTCAATCCCTCGCCCTCAAAGTCTATTTTCGATGGGAATCGTCGATGTGCCGATCGGTTGGACCGTTGAGCCGGCGATCAATTCGTCCGGGAATGTCCGAAGTCCCTCGCACGCGTGCTGTGCACAGCACTTATGGAGTGAAACGCGCCCTGAACAGTTTGCGTTTTGTTTTCGGTTAAAGGAAGGATAAAAAAGAAAGTACAAGTTATGCCATGCCACAGCATCGGCCTCCCCCCAAGTTAGTAATTAAGGTCGGCGAGCAATCACTGGTGGCAAGATAAACTACAGACTATGTTAAGTGATGAGATTAAGAGAGAACGGCTTAGTAGGAATTTGAGTAAATATCTTGTGTTGGAAATCACTTGGAACGCCGCTGATCATAAGAATTGTGGCCCAGGCTCGGATGCATCTATACGTTGTTCAAAGTGTGGTTGCCAATTTGGTAATCGTCGACATCATCTTGGGCCGGCGAAGCAGCGATCTCGACCTTTTCATCACTTGAACCATCAATTGGTGTGCTTAATGGGTTAACGGTGGGCTGGAATTCTATCTTGTTAAACGTCTTTATTTGGAATCGAGATGACGCTCAGGGTTTGGGAATGGAAACTCTCCGAGCGGCAAGTGCGTCAAGATTCCGGTGTCTATTCAGGGCGCGAACTGTCATGTGGGCCATGCACGCGCTCAATCCATGTAAATCGGGGACGAGCGTCCCGTGGACCACGGAGAGCCTTGGATGTTCGACGTGGAAGAGGGCAAGATTGTGACGTGTGACATCTCTCACCTTCACCTCTTTCACCGAATCGATTCTCAGAGCTTGACTTCGACGTGGCCTGTTATAGAGACCATCCACACCCAGAACACGGCTCAAGTCGCCGTCCCCACGCGTTTCATCTTCTCCAAGGCATCTACGACCCGCTGAAAATCGGCATCGCCGGCATCGTCTCCATCAGCAGCCACTGACACGGTCTCCGCATACCTTAATCCTGCCCTTATTCCCGCTTCTTCAACAAAAAGCCGATATCTATCAATCATGGGAATGGAAGTGATACCGTCTACAAAATATGTCGTCAGTTGCCTGTCCATAGATAAGTGCTTGAGGTGACTCTACGTGCTTCTTTGTCTTTCTCGCTATGTCTTCCGACTTCCCTCTCCCCACGTCGAACCCAGACTTCAAAAATGCCGATGACACGACAATTCTGGCGAGCTTGGGATACAAGCAAGAGCTCAAGCGTCACTTCACAACTCTAGCAGGTGGAATTGCACCACATCGTCTCACCTCTCATTTTTTTTTTTGCCTAACAGGAGTTATTTGGTTTAGCTTCTCCCTCAATGCCGCCGCCCCAGCCGTCGCGTGTGTTGTCTTTTGTTCCCGTCTGAGAGGATTGGCCATGACGGAACCACTAGTGCAACACTTTACTACTCAATCCATATGGCGGATCCTCGGCAATGGTTTGGGGGGTGCGCCACATCCTCCGCTTCATGAATTCCTTTAATAATCTCTGCATAGTGGGCTGTGGCCTCATTGTTCATCATGATAATCGCGATGGCCATGGCGGAGCTTGGCTCATCTGCCCAACCTCAGGTACAGACCGGAAAACATCTTGTACAGACCGCATTCTGATAAATCCGTAGGCGGCATTTATTACTGACCTACAAGTACTCCTCGCCGAGATACCGCAACATACTGTGCTGGATCGTTGGCTATATAAAACACCATCACGTACATCTCCGGTGTCGCTGGCGTCGCGTTTGCAAGCGCGTCTGCGATCATGGCCGCCGCAACCATCGGCTCAGACGGGAGGTTTATTCCAACCATTTACCAAACTTAGTAAGTACGTGCAGTCTAAATCCTGATGCTGGAGTTGATCTTCTGCCTGTTTTCAGTGGCGTTTTTCATCGGCATACTGGTGACTTGTTCGGTTTTTGCGAGCTGCGCTACGCGCGCGCTGGCGCGCGCTCAGAACTGCATAATTGCGCTCAACATCATGTCAGTAGCATTCTCATTCCCTTTTTTCTTGCTTCAGTGTTCTTTTTGAAAACGGTTCTAGACTCATTCTAGTGATTCTCATTGGAATGCCGGCCGCCACGCCCGCCGAGTTTAAGAACACTGCCAAGTACGCCTTTGGGCACTTTGAAAACCGTGGGTTTCTCCCCTTGTTGTTCATTTCGCCTTGAAAAAAACTTTGTCTATGTCAGTAACTCCTTGGCCCAATGGCTATGCCTTCATTCTAAGCTTTCTAGCTCCACTAGTGAGCATTACATCCAACCCAATGATATCAAGAATTAATCAGTAAATACTCGCCAAACAGTGGGCTGTTGGTCGGTCATTTGTCAATATCCGGACTCGCAACCAACTAACCACTTGTATCGGTAGGCGGGTTCGACTCAGGCGTACACATCAGCGAAGAAGCGCTGAACGCCAACGTCGCAGTCCCATGGGCGATGGTGAGCGCGATGGGCGTGGACTCCACCATCGGCTTTGCCTTCCAGATTGCGCTCGCGTTTTGCATGGGCACCGATACAACTGACATCCTGTCCAGTCCAGTGCAGCAGCCCTTATCGACGGTTTGCATACAACTCGGCCCCGTTTTACTTTTCCATTAATTTGAACAGATCCTTCTGAACAGTTTTGGGAAGAAAGGTTTCTTGGCTTTGTGGACGTTCATCTTCATTGCACTGTACGGTTGTTTGTAACGGAGAACTGCTCAAATCTAAAGGTTGATATTCTATTTTAGGTATCTCGGCGGCGTGGAGCTGGTTCGAAGTCACTTATCTTCGCTATGGACTGATTTCAATATCTCATTCACAGGTGGTTGCATCCTCCCGTCAAATATTCGCGTACGTGCCATCCTTTGCCCGTCCTCGCCTATTGATCTTATTCCCAGCTTCTCGCGCGACGGCGCTCTGATCTTCTCCCCCTTCCTCTACAATATCAACCCCACTACAGGCACTCCCGTTCGGGGAGTGTTGTTCACGGCCATCTGCGCTGCCTTACTCGGATTGGTTACATTCGCGGGCCCGGCCGCCACAGGAGCTATTTTTTCCCTCGGCGTTGTCGGACAATATACAGCGAACTCTGTCCCCATTGCTGCACGCGTTTTTGGCGGGCAGCCGTTTGTGCCAGGACCTTTCTCGTTGGGTGCCTTTGTTCGTGAAATTTACCTTGCTTTAGAACTTTCTAGTTAACCGTCAAACTCACTTCAGAGCATCCCCATCGCACTCACCGCCGTCGTTTGGATGTTGTTCATGACCGTGGTGCTCATGTTCCCTTCGGCGCCGGACCCCACTGCCATGACAATGAACTACACATCGGTCGTGTTTGGGGGTGTGCTGCTCCTCTCGGTCGGGTACTACTATCTCCCGACGTATGGCGGTGTGCACTGGTTCCGTGGGCCCATCGCGAATGTCGACTTGAGAGAAGCGGCCGGAGAGAAGGATGTGCATGAGGGGTTGGCCGAAAAATGTAGTGCCTGTGGCCTGGTCTCTTCCCTTTACCATTATGCGTCTCCACCTACCACCCGATTGATATATTCGACCCGCAGTATTCCATTGTCCTCAGTATTTTGATCTTGACCTTTATGTTCAAGTTGATACTTGGGGTAAAGCTTGAACTAGGTGTCAATTGCGACAAAAAAAAGTCATTTGGACAGGCTCCCGCCAGGGCTCCTACCCACCACATGTTACAGGGTTTAGGAAGACAGAGTAGCGAGATTTAGAGCTGGATCATGGCAGTAGTAGAAGAGGATAACTCACTGTTAGCCGAACCAATAGCTTCCGAACTTCCAAGACCCCAACCGACGATGCGCTTCAGTTCCACCCCTCCTACCACCGATTTGTGGTTGTACCATCGCCATGCAGTGCAAATGCAGTGCCACTTCATAACCGATCTACCATTTCTTTAACGAAACGACGAGGTTTTGTAGTCTGTTGTTAAGCGCGGGGTCCCGATTGGGGTAAGCACTTGTTATATAACCAGCACAGCCACACCGTTCTTTGGAAGACGACCGCGAAACTAGCATCAATGTTTTCGAGAAATTCTTGCATACAGAATGTTTTATTCACCACTTAAAACCTCCTCCAATTTATTTGAACTTTTAGAGTGCTGTTTGAGGCTTGAAGTGCAACACAAGTGATAGTCACATGTCATACTTCGGCGCTTCATCCACCTGGATTCTGAGCTCTGGAAAAAAAATCTGAGCAGGCAGGAACATTTAGTGCACTAATATAGATTCATCTGCACCAAAAACCAGTTTAATTATCTATCCTGTAGGCACAAAACATCGAAAACCGGCGGTGTGGCTGTTCAGATTATGTAACAAGGTTTTACCCTGATCGGACCCCCACGCTTACCAACAGACTTCAATATATCGAGGTACGAGATCAGGTAATATTGATGTGTCCGTCTGCGAGAGACTAGAGGTTTTGTGGGTATGTGTTTGTACTATCTCCTTCGATACTGTAGAATTTCATTCAATTCAGCACGGGTTGTGACCCGTGACCCAAAATACCGATTCGGCACTTCGGCAACCAACGAATTTTGGCGTGACACCTCCAAAAATTTGGCATTCAAGACGAAAAATTACGAAAATTCTGCCTTTTTTGCATCTCCAAGGGAGATTTGGCCCCAGTGTCACGCATTTTACATTGGGCACTGGGCGCCGTGACCCGTGACTGAGACCAAAATTCATCGCGGCACAGGGGGTGCGTGACGCGTGACTGCCGAATTGAATGAAATTCTACAGTATATTCCCATTTTGCCTCCTCTCGCCCCACAACTCACAAACGGCGAAGCAGTGCCTGCAGACTGCGAGAAGCTCTTGGAGTCATTGCCGTGCACAGTATTCTGTGGACTCCGATAAGCTGTTCAAGTCATTGCCAGCCGCGCGTCGATGTGCCAATGTCTTTATATTAATCCTTGAATGCTTTCGCAAAACAAATTGCCCTTCGCTTCGCTCCGGCAAGTGGATCGCATCAGGTATCAAAAAAAAAAGCCAGAATGAAACTAAATTCATTGATGCAGTGGCAAGCATATTTAATAAAAGGTTCAGAAACAAAGACGACTCTGCCAGTGTGGGGTATTTAAATCTGTTTCTGAAACCCATAGGAGCGCTCCAAATATGATATGCCAATTCCATGTCAGTTCTGATGGAAGAAAAGCAAAGACGCGTACAAAATGCACCTCTAATACCTATTACCAGTGTATGTGGTATGGAGTTGAAGTGAATCACAGTGCAGAGTGCGAACTCTGAATCAGAGTGAGTGGATGGGAGGCGGTTATTGACTGCATAGTAGACGCACTGACAGTGTCACTATGAGACTGTTAATGAAATGCAGAAGGAAAGAAATATGATGCACACTGAATTTCGAACAGATGCCACTAAGCCGTGCCTGAGCCGAATGAGTGAAAGGACTGAAGAGAAGACCGAAGCTTTCGATGGCACCCTCTAATCTCGATGAGTGCGCTATTGTTTTGAGACAGGCAGTTGAGTCAGATGCATGAGCACATGTCGCCTAGGTCTAGTCGTGGTTGATTGAAATCTTGACTCTCGATGTTTGCGTTGCATTGCGGGGATGATTGGATGCCTAGGGAGCCTCGCGTTAATCAGAAAGAACGTGTCGTGGGTCTTGATACTTGCTTGGTGCCATGGAAGAGAGCTTGATAAATTGATCAATGCTAGTGCGGATGCAGGGCGGGGAGCTTGAACACGCCTTTTGCTCTTCGGGACCACCCGACATATCAAAGATTGTTATCTTCAACCTCCCCGATCAGCCGTTCAACATCCGCTCAAAAGAAGCAGGGTCTCCCATGCGTCCTTCTTTGTTACGCCCACCATCCCCCTCGGTCATATTCCATCTGTCGCTGCGTCCATTCCTTCATTCTTCCTCCGGAACTTCACCATTCTGTTACGCCATGAACTTCAACTTGAAGCAAGGTCTGTCTGATGTTGCTAGACATCTTATTCTATGTGCACAAGACGAGCCTCTGCTTCGCTCCGGTATCCAAGAGTGTAAGCCAAATCGGCCCCCAAATTTCATTGTAGACGAAAACATACCCGACTGCTTGAGAAAAACCGGGTTTAGAAGAAAAAATCCAAGCGGAAGGTTCAAGTATCACTGAGGATTTCCAGCAAGAAATGTATGCCATATAGTACTGTTGCAAAACAAAGGAGCTATTAAAATAAACATAAGCAAGAAGGTGTCGAATTCAGGACCATTGAGAACCAGAGCTTCAGTTCTAGAACGTGGAATAACCAACCGTTCGAATGAGCAGTGCCAGAAGGGTCAACCCGTTGACAATGCCGAGGATACAACCAGAAAATTAGCTTGGGTGGGAAAGGATTTGACGGCTTAAGAAATAGTATTTGCTTGACCCGCACTAGGACAGAACAAACCGAGATGTAGAATTGAGTCCAGTGTAACCAACCAGAACATTGAAGCAATGCGAGAATTAAGTTTGGGAATGAGCAAAGCGGGCGAATGAATGATGATCCAAGCGAACGCAGCCCCGCCTTAAATGCCAGGAATCTTGCCGGGAGGACGACGTGGCCTCACGGCCAGGTGAATAAATTCACACTGCGCCGTAGGCTGCAAGAACTGCGATCTGCTGCGTCCGCCAAGAATAAACTGCGTGCAGGTCAGCTGTTCCGTCGTAAATGAAAAGGCTGTGTTGAAAAACCTTGAAAGTCGAAGACAGAAGGAGTTAATCCAAGAGGGAGAGCAGAGGAAAAGCAAAAGGAGAATGGATATATGGGGAAATAGCACAGCCGAACGAGCAAAATCTTAAAGAACGGTTAATCGCGCCGTCAAGCAGCTCTCTTCCCAGGTCTCTTCCCATCTCAATACAGCGCTAAATGGCCGTCCTACCAAGTCCTCCGCAACCCAACATCGAGACAGACATAAGCTCAACTCAATCGCAACTCCGCTCAAGATTGCCGTGCTCTGTCCTCAAACATCATCTGCCCTTCAATTTGAATGTCTGACTGCGACTACGTAGTTACGACTATTCGATCAAGCCCTCTACGAGCCGCAGCGAGCAGCAAGACCGATATTCGGGACAAAAAACTCGCAACTCAGGCTCAAACATAAACCTTGGCTGCGAGAACCATAAACAACGGTTCTGTCTGTTGCACACTTTGTTCTTTCACTGTTTCACTCTTCACTCTCCATGTGTCCAAAAGAGCACTTCAACTCCCAGCTGTTGTCCGGCTGTTCTAGGGTGTCAGCGCGTCGGCAACTCTCCTCCTCTCACTCGCCATACACCCTTTCTACGATACCGTAACGCTACGAACAGCGTACCTCCCTCCTGGTCGTGTGCTTTTAATATTTATTCATCAGCTCACTTCTCTGCCCAGATGTTCATGCTGCATTCGACGGGCAGCCTGGGAGTCATTAACACCGTGTTCCCTTTCCCGGTACGATGCCCGTTTAACATTCATTTGTCGAAGGAATGCTCAACCCCCATACAGCAAGGATATCTGCCTTTCCACGGCCTTCCGCGCTCCCCAGTACATACTTAGCGTACTCCAGCCAAGGATTTGAAGATAATTCAACGGTTTTTCCATCGCCTTCCGCCATCCAGTATCTGATTTTAACGTTTATCCAGTCGCTTACTGCCTACACAGCATAATGTATGGCCCCACCTCGAACCCCCAATGGCATCTCCCTAACGGTGCGTGAGATCAGCGCTTTCTTTTCCTCTAAATCTACTCATCTTTGATCTACTTGCGGAACAGGAATTAACTGAATACTAACTACGTATTCTTTCTTCCTACGTCAATTTCGAACTCAATGTTCAAATTAATGTTTGATCTACCGATTGGTTAGAGTAGCAACTCTATTATTTTTCCAATGCCATGATTAACTCGACCCCATCAGCTACGCATAGTTCAAGCCATGCCATTCTCCATTTTCCTTTCCCTCGACTGCGCCATCCAACACTCGCAAATACTGATTCAATTTTTGCTATTCCGGTGAGCGGCACTGCTCCTTATATTTTTGTATCTACATTTGACTATCACACACCATAACTCTGGTCAGTCGTCTGCGTGGTCACTGGGCAACTCAACAATCCGACGCGTTACTGCCGCCCTAGACATTTATTTCTATGCAGTAGGGGTATATTTTTATGCCACGATATTACGTTGGAGTTCATCCTACATATACCTTCTCTAGATTCCACTTCAGTCTGAATTATGTGATTGTCCTCCGCCTACTGCACAAATATTTTTCGATTTATAGAAGGCTGCGAGCAAGGTATTTACCGTGGTTACGTCTTGATGTGCTGCGTGCCCTTAGTTGGTTCTTGGTGCTCAAAACATGTTCTGGAAAGAGTGTAGGTAGTCATCCACGATTTGAACATATCACGATATTTCTGCCATGTCTACGCATCCTACCCTGCATGTTTCTTTGCTCGTAATATGTACATCTATCCCAATTACAATAGTTACGTCGATAATTCACGTTTGAATGAATTCAGTACTGTGAGCCCAAAAGAGCTGAGATATCTACAAAAGCATTTACGCCGGAGCGAAGCGAAGGCACGTCTTGTCTTTACAGTAACATTTAGCCACTTCACAGCCAAGAGCCTATGCCATGGCTCTCTTTGACCCCACTCATCTGCACGTCTCCGGAGGCACCTTAAAACAACGTCTCTGGTAATTTCAACGAGTATCACATCCATGGGAATCTCGTTGCCGACTCGCAATCGAATGAATTGTAGGCGGAGCGTGGTATGTCCCTTATTTTGCTTGCAGAAAACCTATTAAATACACGACCATGAGGTGTCACTATCCTTCATGGCCACATCTCCGGGGAGGCACTTCATGGCTCGGAAAAACGATATCCATTACCAAGGTGTTACCCAGAGACAAGGGTGGCGGTACAAGACATGCTCCATTCATGGGCGGGGACCGGCTGGCACGGGAAAGTCCACTATTGCCAGCAACAGCATGGTTTGAGTTTAAATCACATCGTCTCCAACGATAGCCTGGGTTAAACCACCCTCCTATAGTCATATATGGAACAGGTTTTGGTTTGAACCACAGTGGTTTAAACGGGTTTAAACCATGGTTTAAACCATGGTTTGAGCCATCGTGGTTTGAATGTGGTTTGAAATTATCATGGTTTAAACCAAAAGTTGTTTGGACAATTTTTTTTTTTGACTCTCATTTCTTCCTCCTCTCTTCATATTAGTGGCCGCCTGCCTCCTGAGTATGACATTCCAAGTGTCACATTATTCATTTTGGAAGAAAAATCTCTCAAGGTAAAAAAAACTTGGGCTCAAATCAGAGAATGATTCCATATCACATCTATGTATACTAGGTACCTATATCATGCATCTCTCCGTAGGAATAGGGCTTTAATCAGGTAGAGCGAAGGCAAAACAGACCTTTGGATGAATCAGCTGACATCGGCACAGCCCCTGCATCAATTTTCCCTATGGCTATCGCAGCGCCGACACTGTCTCTGTAAGAATCAACATTCCACATCTACATTGCAAGTCTATGTTAGATCAAAGTGGGAGAGTGCCCTTAAGCCCTGAACCCAAGCCTTGCCCGCTGTGCCCAGATTGGATGGGCAAGAGAAATATGCATCCTCGTCTTCATGCAATATTCTGATTACACTACTATACCCACAGCTGTACCGTACTGTACATCTTCACCTCAGATTCAAAGCTCAATGTTGTCGGTTTTCGTTTCAAGGACTCTGATTACATCTAGATGATGAAACAGTGGCTGTGCCATCTCGGCACCTTCCGAAGGGCTGTTTTGCCCTCGCTCTACCTGATTAAAGCCCTATTCCTACGGGGAGATGCATGATATAGGTACCTAGTATACATAGTTTTGATATGGAATCATTCTGTGATTTGAGCCCAAGTTTTTTTTGCCTCGAGAGATTTTTCTTCCAAAATGAATAATGTGACACTCGGAACGTCATACCCGAGCCCTGACTCCTTCCAAAAAAAGGAAATTCACATCATTAACCGTTCTTTAACGAAATGGCTCCTCGGCTGTGTCATTTCCCCATACGACCATGCTCCTTTGCTCCTCCTCTCTGCGTCATCTGCACTTGATTCCTTTTGTACTACTTTTTTGCTGTGCTTTCTTGACACCGCTGCTCATCTCATGTTCAGTTACTATCCCCATTTATACCAAACAATTTGTTGACACCCCGTTTGTGCACCTACGAACCATGCTTGTGTGCACGGCCTTTGAAATCAACTGACCCGCGATTCCTCCATCGAGCCGTCTATCAGATAAAAATCATGCAGCTGACACCTCTGTACTGCGATCCGCAATCAAACGCAGTTCTCGCAGCAAAGTAATATCACCTCGATTGGTACATTCTAGGTGAACAAGTGGGCTCCATGATTTTACCTCACAACAAAGTGTCCACAATTTTTGAACTGCGGACTGCGACCTGCGCAATATCACCTCAATTGGTACATTCTAAGTGGGCCCCATGGTTTTACCAGTTTTTCGACCTTGCTGTGCCGCAGAACAGATTTTTATCAACTGCGGCACTCTCAGATATAAAAGACGGCCCACCCCCGGGGTTGCCTTTTTGGGAAGCCTCACCTATCCCGCCGCTCAGCCGGCTTGTACTCCTTCCAACGGGCATTTGTTCATTGACCATGTGCCCGCCAAACCAGTTCTAGTACAGTAGAAGTGAGATTTGTAGGAACTACACGCCAAGCGTATTTGGAGCGACCAATAACTAGTCAAAATCTAATGAGACGTGAAAGACTACAAATGATAGCCTCCAAATGCCCTGAGCTCGGTGGCAGATATTCAATACGTGCGGCGCATACGATAGCACGCGTTACGACACGTCAATCGCATTGGAAAGACAGAAATAGGTAACAAGCAGGGTATTGGGGTCTATGGATGGACGGGAGCCCATGAGAGAGTGTATGCCACTTGCCAGTGTTGTATGCCACCTCCGAGTCAGTTTGACGGGAAAATGTATTAACTAAGGCGGACTTGGAGGCTAAGACGGGTTAGGGAGCACAGGAAGGGTAGAGGGAGGGTCAGAGAGCTAGTGGAAGAGCTCAGATTTATTCCCATGAAAAGAGAGGTGGGAGACAGTCGTGGTAGGACGAAAGAGAATATTAATGGTACAAACAACTGCTCACAGGTCCTAGTGCGATCCGTTGATGGCCTTGATGGCAGTTGCGTCCGAACCGCCATTAAGCACCTTCCAATTTGGGACGAGCACAGCCACTTTGCCGACGGCTCACTCGGCGGAGTTTCAAATGAAGCCAAGAAACCTACAAGTCAAGCAATATCGCAAATGGGCTGTATTACACATGTAAGAGGTACAAAACGACGTATATGATTACATAGCTATACATTTAGATATCTAATTGTATTTTGGTGGCACGTACGACACAAACTGGAAGGTCTGAAAGGTAGAATGTATAGGTTGTGAGTTTGATGGCGCCGCCCGCATCGTTGTCCGGGAAGGCTGGGTCGCAGCAAATGGGTGCACCGGCAAGTGTACAGGGCGCGATGTTGCGGGTGCCGTACAAGGCGGCGCCACAATACGGGGAGGGGACGGCGGGCTAATATTAAAGTCAGTTAGACACAGAAGTGACAGCAAACACGTACCTGAGTTTGCACCGCTTATCCTTTGTAGCCACGTCACCCGACTTCGCCTTGCTCCCACTGCTCGCCCCAGCGCCGTACGACCTGTCAATGGCTGATTTGCGTGGCTTGCTCCCAGTCTTCCTGTTGGGCATCATTGCCTCCTGCGTTGCCTTCCAGTTGGATAAGCGCGGGACGTGGGTAGACGATGGAAGGACACTGCTGTTGTCCGTCTCCAGGAGCAAGGCTTCCAGTGCTACTTGGAGATTGGCGACGGACGTGAGCTCCTTGCGGCCTGCTTTCCGGAGCCGAGCAGAGGCGATGTCCATCAAAATCGCCAGTTCCGTAAGCGCAGAACGTTGGGATGGCGGCGGTGCAGATAGTAATGTAGGGGTGTGTTCCGTTGGATCAGATGTAGGCAGCATCGGGGAAGGCGGAGACGTGGGGAGGGACACCGAAGGCCGAGGCTCGTCGAAGACTTGCTCAAAGATACGCTGGACAGCAGCCATGTGTTTGCAGAAGGAGACAAGGGGGAAGTCAAGGCAATTGCAGCTGTACGCCTCAACGTCGACATCATATTTTCTTGAGGGCTGCAACTGCGAGACCACAAGATATCTTGAGTCTTCTACATGCTGGATTTGATCTTCAGTGTACTTCTCCGCGCGCTTGTGGATATCCATCCGCTTCTTCATTTCGATATCGGGCCCCTCGAAGTTGAGGTCTTGGCGTTTCTGTTTCAAGGCGTAATATGGGACCACCCGCTCCACGAGGGTGTGAACAAGATGGTCGATGCGGCGGTTCCGTTTACCTAGCAGGAATTTCCACTTGAGGACATGATGCCACCTAGACGTGGCGCGTGTTAGCAAATGGAGGGGGAAAGGTAAATCACGTACGCTTCGACGAGCATGTTGGTGTCGCACATCTCGAAGATGCTGCGCGAGCCACGGTAGACTGCGGACCACATCGCGACCACCTCGTCCTTCATCCAGGTCTCCTCAAGGTACTGGACGAACGTATCTGGCGCCGTCCGCTTGATCTGGTCCCACGCCGCGTCGAAGTCCTCCCGATTCTCCATACGGATCCACCTCTTCAGAAGTTCCCAGAGCTCGGGTGATTGCGGGATGTGAAAGTGTTGCTGCCATGCGTGAAGCACATGCCACCAACAAAGAAGGATGAAGGTCGACCGATCATTGTTGACGCGCTTCCAGTCAACCGAGGCAAGCTTGCAAGCATTGATCTGTGCCCAGTCGAAGTCGGACATGATGTACCGAGGGTCGACGCCGGGGGACCGGAGATGGGTGAGACGTAGAAAGTACACGATGGTTTCTTGACGACCGTTTGAAGCGAGCATCCAAGCGATTGGGATCCCGTGCGCATGGTTGTCGTGCACGACCAGCGTAGTTAGTTGCATATTCTCGTACATCGTTGTGTTGTGGGTAGCGTCGATGCAAAGGATCCTGTTCCCGAACTTGCGGAACATGCGGCGTTGCCAGCCGGTCTGGAACATGAGCGTAAAGACGTCGCCGGCAAGGTTCGAGTGTGCAGGAGGGGGGTCGGCCTTGGACTTGAATCCGAGCAGGTGGCCGCGCTCCTTCAGTCGTTTTGCCCAAGCGCCACACGACAGGCCATCATCCGGGTGCAGCTGGACGTCCTCTGCTTCGATAGCCTTTTCAATTCGACGTATGTCCCGGAGCTGGATGAGCTGGGTGCGGAGAGGCATGCGACTAGCCGAGTTGTCATTGTCATCGTCGTCTGAGGCGTCGTTGAACTACTCGTGGTCCTTGTACGCGCCACTGTGGACCAGGTCCAGCTGCAGCACAATGTTAGTTGAATTTCAGAGCAATTGAGGGTGTACATACCACTGCGTCCGCTGACATTCGATCGCGCAGACGCCCGGCGATGAACTCCCTTGTCTCCTTTGGTATCCGCGTGAAGGGGAGGTTGGTGGCGTTCAGCGGGTGGTTGTGCTGGTCATAATACTTCCCGAGTAGTTTTGTTGTGTTAGGGTACTGTTTGACGACAAGGGAGCACTGGCAGCCAGTTAATTTGCTGGGGATCTTGCGCACGCGCTCCGGCAGCTTTTTTCTCGACGACTTTGACCCCGCCAGTGCCATGTCGTGAGCAAACGAAGCGGCGTTTACGCGAGAAGTGAGGGAGGCCGGCGATAGTATGGACCAGCTGTAGTTCGATGGTATTGCGGCGTTGCTCATCGGTAAGCCAGGTTTTGAAATCTGTCTCGGTGTCCCAGCTGAGGTTGAATAACCCATTAGCAGAGTCGGTGCCGAAGGATCCAGCGATGGGGCCAGCGCGGAACAGAGGAGCAGTAGAAAAGCAAGAGTTGGATGAACTTGAAGTGTCGGACAAAGTTGGTGATGCCGTGGGGGAGCCAGATGCCGAGAGGGACCCAGAGAGGGTTGGCTGGAGTTGGAAGGAGGTTAAGAAGGCCTCCATGGTGTTGAGCGCCGTTGTCGCGAGCAGGCGGGGCGGGCGGGCGAGGTGGAAGGAGCAGAAGAGATTGACGGCATCAATCCACGCCGCCTCAATCCACGCCGCCGTTGCTACTACTTTACTTTACTCGTTTCTATTTCTCTCTCATTGAGCAGTAATGTGGGAAGAACATTGCATTGGATTCTCGTATCTACGGGCAGCTACAAATCGAGGTACGACACAAGAGTACACGAAGGCGGATACAGAAGGACTGAAATATGATACATGTGCTAGAAGAATTGACCATTCTCATCCTTCTCGTTCTCGTCCAAGTACTGAATGGGATTGCAGGAAGACGACCCGGCGGAGGCCAGCGACGATGAAGAGGCCGAGGAATAGCTGAAACCCAGGGAAGGAGTAGAAGGGAAGGGGGAGGACGATGATGCACGGCGTGCCTCGAATGACGACGAAGTGGAGAGACGCGAGCTGGACGCCACAGGGGGCGGCGAGGAGCTGAGCAGGCGGCGCGAGGTGGACGCGATGGTGGCTGTGAATGGCAGGCCGGCGGGTGCAGGATGGCGACGGAATGTGGGCGGCGTCACGGGCTCCATCTTCGCGATGCGGGTCACCTCGCTGACCTCGAGCTCGTCGGAGGAGGAGCTAGCAGGCTCGGGCTCATACTTGCGTCTCTTGTCGAGTCGCCTGCTTGTCGGCGTCGTCACACGCTGGCGCTTGCGGCTGGCAGCGGCGGGGAGGTGCACGGGGTAGAGGCTGCGGTTGATGAAGCGGGCAAAGGACGTGGTGACCTCGTCCTCGTCGTCAGCGACCGTGCCCACACGGCGGAGAAGCACCGGCTCATCGGTGACAACGTCGAAGGCGTAGGCCTGCGGGATGGCGACCCACTGGCCCATACGGAAGTTGAAGAGTTCGTAATACACATCCAGACGGGAGTGGACGGGGGAGAGGAGGAAGGGGGCAAGGTCGGTGAGGTGGATGGTCGGCCACGTCAGTGCCCAGCCAGCAACGTCCTGGACGACGGTCGTGCTGGCCTCGCGACCAAGAACCCAGGACACGAGTGAGATGCGGCGCGTGTGTGGTGCCGTGATGGAGGGCAGAGGTGAGGTCCCAACGGAAAGACGTAGGGCGAGCGCTTCGTCGCGTTCTTCCTGCGACAGCGTCGGCGACAGGCGGCAGCGGTGTCAGCGCGGCCAGGCGCGCCACTGCCTCCTGCTGTCGGGCGAGACGTTGGTGCGGCAGTTCGTGCTGGCGGCGGGGCGGGGCTGGGAAGGCGGCAGCGGCTTCAGCAAGACCGGCGTCGAGAATTTCGCGGGTGCTGGTGGAGAGAGCGGGTGGGCGGGGTCTCGTGAATCCTGCAACGCGAGGTCGCAAGGCTGCGACAGCAGACCTTGCAACGGCGCATCGCGCACTGGGTGTTTCCTAGACGAGTGCAAGAGATGCATTTGACGCTCGGGCGGGGCGGGGGGTTTCGCGGTGGCTGTCTGGGTAGAAGAGAGCGGAGTGGGACGCGGAGCGTTGTTCTGCTGGGCGGCGTTGCGAGGGTGCACACCGAGCTCCCAGAACTTGTAGCGGGGTCCATGAGCTTTGTTGAAGCACTGGATAGATAATTTTAGCCAAGGGCGAGAGGAAGAAAAGGGCGAGACAAAAAGAAACACAATAGAACTTACAGCGACGTAGTATTTGCCTTCGTTGGTCCCATACTGGCATTGGCGAGGAGCGGGCAGAAATTGGGTGCAAAGCGGTTCTGGACAGAGAGCGTGGCGGGCGTTGATCATCATGGCGTGGTGGTTCGTGAAGAGAGGCATCGCGTTGGGCGGGGTATCACAAAAGGAAAGACGTTGGTGCGGTCGTGGGAGAGGAAGAGGAAGGAGGACGGATGTTTGTTGGTTGTTTGGCATGCGGCTCACCACGGCTTCAAGTTCAAGTTCCGCCAGATCAGCCGCCGGCAGGGTGGCTGTGGTCGTCCCAAATTGGAAGGTGTTTAATGGCGGTTCGGACAGAGTGCTTGATGGCCGCAGCCTCCCAAAAAGGCAACCCCGGGGGTAGGCCTTCTTTCCATAAAAGATCAGCATCAGCATCAAAAAAATCGTTCTGACCTCTCTCGCTGTCTCTTCATCGATTCCCTCCTGGGTGGCTCCCGAAATTTGCTTCATGCAATGTTTAGTCTCTACAAGCAATGTCTGTTCCGACTCTGGGTGCCGCTATCAGAATCTTCTGGACCAGTGCTCTGTCTTCTGTCGCAAGCAAGCTATTGTTTTGAGGACCCTATATTTTTCCTGAATCAAGTTGGCCAATATTTGGACTGTTTTGTACATTTCGTTTTCTCTGCTTCCTACCGTTCCGTGGTTCACCGAAGGGCATCCAACGCCGCCGGACTGGGAAGAATTTCTTTCAATATTCAAGACCTACGAGGCAGTCATCTGGCTTCACGAGATATCATCGCCGACTCTGGCATCTGTGGTCCTTAATCGTGGATTTGGTGTCACAGGTTCAGTGCTGCCCGGTGAGCCTGTATTTCTTTTGTGTTAGCTGAATTGAAGGTGTGCAGTGTCCGATCCTTCCGAGTTGATGAGTAGGTTGAATTTAGTCTATGTACTGCCCCTGTATTTCTGGAATGCACCCCATAATGCCTGTTCATACCTGCCTGCTCATAAATTCCTGTTGCCGGAGCGAAGCGGCGGCATGTCTTGTCTGGACTCAAAAAATCACAGAAAAATTCTGAGTAATTGCGAAAAACTTATTCAAGGCATGAATAGGTTGGTGGATGGCACCTACCAAATATGGAAATCAATCAAAAAATGAAAGTTGTAGCCCTATTGAGCATTACACAGTTGACCAATTGACTATGGTGATCAGCTCAATGGTTGGGCTGAAAAAGGCAAAATACGCGCACACCGCCCTAAGACCGCTCCCTGCCCGCATCCGCGACGAAGAACAGCGTGAGCATGACGGCGCAGGCAAAACGGCCAGGATCACAGCCATGGTGGCCAGACAGTGCCGCGCCCGACTTCGCTCCTGGCGACAAAGCCGGGACTCCTGCTCCGGTTTTCCCCCGTCTGCTAGGTAGTCACTGTCAGAATTTTGACGAGGAATGAGTACAAGCTTTGAATCTTCTGGGTCGGAGGGCCGAATTTGAAGAGCTCTGGAAGAATTCTGAAATATTAGACGGTAGTTCAATGGAGGAGGGAACAAAGGAGAGAATAGATGACATAATTTAGCCCTTGGGCATGGTCGAGTCAGGCGGCGGACTGAGGCCGTTACTGAGGCCGTTACCAGCATCCAAAATATTCCGTACGATGCCCCCTGTATCGTAGATACCGCTATTTTACTTCACTTCACCAGCCGAACACCGCCCATTACCCGCCAGGGCATCTGTGGTCTTAAAGGACCACACACCCGCTGAGTTGATGAAATTTCTGGGATCAACATTTTGCGGTAAATTTGGGGAGAGTGGGATAGTATCGCCCTTGCAATTGCAGATGCAGCAATATTCGAAAATTGCTTGTAAGTACGGAGCACATGTGTGCAAAGACGGCCGTTTCCGGGACTGGAATAACCTAGAATGCCCAGCAGCTCCGGGGTATAGTAACGCGATGTGCTACGTTCCAGTCGAGTTGGTGCGGAAATAGCTCGGAAAGCCAGTGTTAACGTTTACAGTCCGGGAGACCCCGTCAACGCATGCTTCTGAATTCACAGGGACCTAGGTTAGGTGGAAAGAGTTTTTCCGATCGCCAGAGCTTTGACGACCACGATTTTGGGCGAGAAGAATGGTGAATGAGAGACTGAGCATATCAGACTTTAGCCGAGGAATATCAAGCGAGAGACAAGAGAATTCATATTCGGATCCGGCTTCAACGGTAGCAGACGCTGCAGAAGAATTTCGTTCTGAGTGCGGCGAAGTGTAGACAAGTAAACCGCAACAGGACAGGCTGGTCGAGTGGAAAGGACGAGAAATAGAGGTAAGTCAGTTATGTTTGCGGAACGGGAGATCAGAAAGGGTTACCAGTGTTGTTCCAGTGCGAGTTTTTGGCTTGACAATCTACCCCAATATGGAATATGAATACAGCGCCGATATACAGCGATCGGATGTATTGGCGTAGCACACGTGTTGATATTGGAATTCCAGATCCTACAGAGTGGGGAAAGAACTAAAAAAATCCCAAACTCAAGGATGTTGACGTTGGGATTCAAGAGGTCGTTTCAGGATTCAGAATCAGGACTCGGGAGGCAGGCGCAGAATCATTGTGGCAGCTACTTCGTCTTGTATGCGACGGTCAATATTTGGGGAGTTGTCCGAGGCGCGAATTTAGTTGTGGGGAAAGACAAAAAAGGGTTGTTTGGACGTTGACAAAGGCCAACAAACCAGAACCCGGCAGGAAATTGCGAGCCGTGGCGGGGAAATGGAAGATACGATGTACAACGCAGAAGCAGCAGCGCAACAGTTCAGCGCAGCCGAGCAAAAAGAGATACCAAGTCAGAAGAACGGAGCAGAAAAAGCGAAGGGACGTAAGGAAAAGGAAACGACTGGCGGATTCGGTTCGGCCGTTTTATCGGGATAGCTAGCTGATAGCCCGTGAAGAATATTCTCTGACGAATAAGATTCGGAAAGAGTGCCGAGGACTGAAGAGTGCAATGGGCCATTTGAGTCGATATGCCACGTATTCGTATGCATATTCAAGGGTACACGAGGTCTAGCGAGAAGCAGAGTAGAGCGTCTGGGCATGTTTGGATACGGATCAGACGCCGATTTCATCGCGCTAAGGAACAGAGTTGGAACCTCCAGAGACGTGATCCAAACGGCCGAGAACTTGGTATCGGAGTGTAAACGAGTGATTGCGATAGACGAGGACGGATCGACACCCGTCCGTGAATCTAGGATGCTTCTCGAATCTCCACTGCTGCAGGTCTCGAATGTCGTGGTATTTGCTGGGGCCCAGGCGTCAGTTCTGAGTGAGCGAACACGAAAGCCCGGACATGGCGCTGTTGGCTGAGATTCGGACCAAGGCCGTGGTGGAGAAGAGCGAGTTTACGGCATCAAATTGTAGGTCGCGGCTGTCATCGGTGAAGATCGGGCCGGCAGCCGCGGCCTTCTTCTTGCGTCAGCAGTGCGGTTATTTTTCCTCGGGCACCGTTAATCTCAGGACTGGAACGGCGCCACGGACTATACTCCCTGCCCATGTCCGACGACAGCAGACACGTCCGCGTCCGACCCACCCACAGTCCCTGCTTCGTACTGGCAGATACGATACGTGGGGTGAGTGTTTCTCTTCCTTTTTCTTTCAATCATTCAATCTTTTCGTATCGTCTTCTATTCTTTGCGCTGCCCCAAACAATGCTAGAGTCTCGGTCTTCTCTTCTTTACAGAGCCCCGTTTCCCTCCTCTCTCCCCCGTACATCGACTGACCATCCGTTCCGGCGTTCCCAGACGACACGATCCCAAACCCTCCAGCCCTCGTCCTCTGAGCCCATCCATGCCCCCAGGATCAATGCATCGCTTTTCACGCCTCACACCACGCCTGCCCAACTTGGACCACCTCCCCGCGCGTCATCTGCAGCTCTGCGCCAACGACGCTCCCCGCCCACTATCGCCATCGTACCTGCGCTCTCTACGAGACAGGCGACACCACTGCTCCTCCGACGAGGAGGAATAGAGTGTCGCACGGCTTTCCTCCCGGGCTCCCTCTGCCGGCGCGGGCGCAGACCGGGTGCGGGTGGTGGGTGTGGGTAGAGTCGCGGATCTGTTGGCTTGGACTTGGAGGCGTCAACGGAGCAGGTGTGAGAGGAGGATCGTGGCATGCTAGGCACTCGGCCGCTTGCGAAGGAACGATATTTTTGCGACTCGTTGAGTGTGAGTCTGTTCGCACTCCTCCCCGCTCCTCTGTAGCTAGCGCAACGCGGCTATCCGCCGAGGGCGAGGTGTATGCAGATGCATGGGTGCGGGTGCGGGTGCTCTCGACGTCGCTCTTATGGGGAACAGTGCGGCTTATGCCCCGGCGTCGCGCTGATCTGTGGTACGCCGGATGATGCTATGCCTCGCGGGCTGGGTTGTGGTCGACAGTCGGCGGCGCACTCGTGCGAATATAGGTGCGATTGCGCTGGAATTGGGAGGGAGGAGGATAGCAGAATGAGGTAGTCGTGCAGATCTAGCCCCGCAGACAAGCAGAGTCGCGGAGCGGGGATCCCCGCGTTATGTCTTTCTATCCACTCTCGTATTCCCCCTGTGGGCGGGGGCGGTTCGGTGCTCGCAGACGCGATGTGCAGTACTCGTGTGCATGCCAAGTCCGCAGACTTGTCATATCTGCGACCAGTGAGTCTATATCTCTTCCACGGCGCCGGCGTTTTCATATTTTGGCTTCCTTTTTCTTCTCTGTTGCCCTGCGCGCCTTGGGTCTCGCTCGAGTCTCATCGATCGTAGCGGTGGTGTCCGCGTCGAGCTATACTCTCCCTTTTGAAATCCGCGCGCATAATGCGCGATTTCCTATTTAGGCAACGGCAATTGTTCTCTCTTCTTCTTTTGCTCGGCCGTTTTGCGTCTGCGAGCACTACTCTTCGATTGAGTTGTTACGTATGTGGACCCCACGCACTCCGTGTTCTCTGATTTTCTGTGCTTCGTGGTGGTCCTGCGGACTTGCGGTCCCGTCGCTTGGGCTTTTTTCGTTCTGGGATTGGATCGTGGGGCAGCGTTATGGGTGTGGGTTGGAGGTCGTCTACTTCTTTGTCGCGAGCTACGTTGCTTTCCTGCCTGCTGCATCTTTTTCGGTCCCTCATCCGCTCGCTCGGCTGATGTGCAGTATCCACGCCTCACGGATATCGCTGGCGCCGGCGTTTGGCGTGCTGTGCTCGCGGGTGAGGTTTGCTGCGTGGTAAAAATCTTTTCGGTGCATGCCCACTACAACTTGTATCTTACGATGGCATACTTTACCTGCATTATCTAGCTGCAGATGACCCGATCCATGGCGCCTAGATCAAGCATCCATCTGCTTGTCACCTTTTCGTGTGCCTTGCGCTGCCAACTGTAAACGTCTTCGGGCATGCTCCAATGATGATACTCCATCTATTTGCCGAAACTCCTCAGCGACCACTTTCAGAACGCTGCCTTGGAGAGCATTCGCCTGATCGACGCTGCACTAAATTTTCAAGTCCGACAGTTGGCAAGTTTGCTTTGAGCATGTCTAGCGCACGCGCTCGGAGTTTGGCAGAAAGTCGATGGAGGGCTAATTCATTCATTCTTCGATGTCCTGTCATGCAGCGCGCGCGCAGATTCCGGAGAACCCTCCTGTGCTCAATTCATCCACAGCCCACGATTATGGCAAGTCCGGATAAAATTTTTGGGCCTCCATTGGATCATGTTTCCATTTCCTGCTGCACAGAACGACATTTGGCTCGTTGCCCATGTCCCTGTTGAAACTGAAGTATTAGTGAGTGATGTGATTCGCATTCGACGTAAGGGTGCCTCAGAATCATGATGAGAAAGGACTTTTGCAGGCAGTGGGACAGGAAAGCCGAGATCGACGAGATCGAAGAGTACTCGGCAAAAGCCCAGACGCAGGTCGCAATAAACTGTATCCCGCGATGAATATGAAATAACGAATGGGAGCGGTGTTGATGTAAACTGACGGTCGCCTCTACAGAATGGATGCGAAGACCCAGAGATCCCGACAGATCAGCAAGGGCGGGGACTCAAGAGACCACAACGAACATTTTAGAAAGTCTCCCAGGGAACGCTTGGGAGGCAAGTTCGAACACATTACAGATGGAGAAGAGAGTTCGAAACAATTTGAAGCAGGTCGGTCCACATGGAAGCGAAACTCGGACAGTACTGATGCAGGTGGACTAGAATTACTTTGTCTACCATGGGCCATCGGAGCTTTTTTTGGGGGAAATATACGAAGTCAGTCTAAGAGTCCAACCCGGACATGAAATAGCACGATGAGGGCACCAACGTTCAGCCCTAACTTTGTCTAAAATTGACAAGCAAACTTTGATGGCCAGAAGCCGTGTAAGGTTCGGACGTCACGGTTGAGATATTCAGGCGCCGTGATCAACTTGGTGGGTGCATACACAAAACTACTCGACATGCTAATTCTCACGCACACCCATTTCCCCCAACGACCAGCCCAAACGGGCAGTTAATTTCGTCAATTCATAGCCTCAGGTCCTTGAATCATAGGACTAGTGCAGTATTAGTTTCAGCTATAATCTGTTCTCCCACTCCTGGGGACTTACTGCAGTCTGAGACGCAGGGCACGAATAAATTATCGACGATGGAGGCACACTCAGGATCTCCGGGATTTGCTGCACAGCAACTCCTACAGAAAGCCTTGCATGTCTGTCACGAAGTCTCAGTAAGCAATGCCAGAAAACGCTGAGAAAGGACGAACAGCTGGATCTCCACGAGATATGCAGGAGGTTCCGAAGACTCCCAAGGCAGAAGACAGGAGCGTTAAGGAAATTAACATAAGTGTTACACGCATGTTTGAGTGGGGTCGAAAATATGACTGGACAGCAGAGATTGCGGTCGGGGGTCTTTAAGAAAAAAGACGGGCATTCCATGGCAGGTTAAACATTCTAAACGTAGCGCCCACGTCCCAACACCGCAGGGACCCTGTACTACTAGTTCCCTGACGCGTTGACACCGGCGACATTGATGCAGCGTTGACTGGTCACCGACCCGGCGCCATACTATATTGTATATAAGTGATAAATAGACCTGTCAAGTCTGCAATCCCCAGCCGAAGACCTGGAATATATTGGGCATTTACAGCTTCACTCCAGTCGAACATTGATCGATCGCATCAGTTCAGAAATGCTGATGTTGAACTTCGGTTGCGAGTCGTTAACCGTTCTTTAAGCAAATGGCTCCTCGGCTGTGCTATTTCCCCATATTCCATGCTCCTTTTGTTCTTCCTCTGCTCTTCGTCTCTGTTAACCCCCTTCCATCTTTGATTTCCCGGGCTTTACCGACACTGCCCTCTTCATTTCAGTCGCCAGCTGACCCACGCACAGTCCTTTATTGACACGTCGCAGGTCCGCACAGTTGCTACTGCCTCCGGCGCAGCCTGATTCCTGTTCTCGCCGGCTCGGCTCTTCCGCACACCTTTCCGTCCTCAAATCTGCCTCCACATCTCAATGTCTCAAATAATTATTTCTATGTCTAATGCTTCAACACTTCTGTAAAATGCAGCCGGAGACCCTCAAGTTCCGCAACTTCATTTAACTGTGCTACAATTTCTCGGTTTTTTATGCTGGCACCGGTTATTAACCGTTCTTCAAGTTTAATGATTGCCTCGGCGATTTATCATATCTTCCCATCTAATCTATCCCCTTTCTTTTGGCTCTCTCCTCGTCCTCCCTTCTCAAGTTCTTGCCGTCAAATCCACTCTGAGCAGTTTAATTTCATACCCTGTATGGCTCAACAGCTGATCAAAGCGCAGCCTTTCTTGACAGAATGCTGCTCTTCGCAGCGGCTTTCGCCTACGGGGCAGTTCAAAGATTTTAATCAAGCCGGCAGGCCACGTAGTCTCCCCGCGAGATATAAGGAGGCAGAATTTCCTGTCCATAGACTAGTAATGTTTCACCCACTTCTCTCGTGCCCGTGGCGCTCAATCTACTACCTCAAATCAAGACCGCAACTACAATCATTCTTTCTGGGATTCGAAGCTCCGGTGTCCAAGTTCTGGTGCTCTCCATTCTCATGACTGCACTGTTGATTCCGTCGTAATCTGCATCGTCTCTTAATCCTCGATCAATTTATCTCCTGGTCAAAGATTCTCGCTCGCCCTGATGCTGTTATGACTTCTCTGGGGGCTGGCGAGGATCAATCCCATTTCGCCCTTCAAATTTCCTTAGTCTGGATTACTTCTTCAATGGCTGAAGTCTTCAACGGTCGTAATGATCAATTATATTCAATGGCTGAAGTCTTCAAAGCTCGTAATGATCAATTATAATTGATCATTACGACCGTTGAAGACTCAGCATTGAAGAAGTAACACTGGGGGCAAGTGCCGTGGGCGTGGGCTCACGGCAGAGCACCGACACTTGCCATGGCATTGCCAAGGCCGTGCTCACACGATTGACAATCTTCTTTGTTCTATTGTTAGATTGCACTGCGGTGTTCTCGGCCGCTCGATACATACTTATGGGCACTTCGATGGGATGGCGGCTGTCCCGTACTGAGAAGAGAGGGGAAAGAGAGATAGCGAGGGGGTGGCGACTCCGGCCAAGAGCCAACAGCCCCAAGGACAGATGTGTATAGGAAACGGGACACTATGGAAGTACATACACATCTTTGTAAACCTGAAATAGTAACTTGAGAAAAAATCGGGTGGGGAATTAAATTGCAAACCAAGATATTGAGTCAATAGTGATATTTTGAGGATGTACTTGTAGTTCGTTCACTCCAGTTGAATCCATCGAAAAGTCGGTTTGAAACAAGAACCTGCCGAACATTCCATTATTCACTCTAATCAATTGAATAACTCATGATCTGCGAACAGCGTCCAGTGGGTAACGAGAAAATCAGCGAGGCTGTGCAGGCAAGAAGAGCGATGGGAGCTGAGGGCTCCTGAATTTTCATGCGCTTTAAGAAACAGTCATCCGATCAGGGGAAGAAATATCTTGTACAGCCCGGCTGTAGAGGAGACTGTGCCGGCCAGGAGTGACACAGGGTGCGGCTCGATTCCCATGTTTTGCAAACGACGCCCTTGGCATCGACGTCAGGAAGAGCAAGGAAAAGGAGGGGGAACAGAATAATGCTATTCGCACCCGTGTGCAG
>JARKIC010003221.1:0-29636 GCA_029378375.1 Mycena olivaceomarginata | reverse complement strand
TCCTTGAAGAGTTCTACGATCCGAGGAATGGATGCCCAAATGGACTGTCGGAACTCAACTGCAATGTGTTGTAACCATGCAACTGCAGACCGTATGGATGTGTTACCTCGGCCTGAAAGTTTTGCCAAGGTGTTTGCAGCGGCATCGTGGACAGCACTATGCATTTGCCCGGTCATTCTAACCCTCAAAACGGTAGCTATAGCACGAACACAGCCACCGTTTTGAGGGTCAGAACAACTGGGCAAATATGCAGGTCGGCTGAAGCCTTGAGCACCGGCGGCTATAGAATCCGGCCGGTTGCTATAGGTCAAAAGTCGCTAGCAAGGTGCTCGAGGACCATTCAACCTTGCAAGCTTAAGCAAGGCTGATTGGAGATCCGGAGATCATCTCTAGCCGCATCGGTCCTGAAGGTGATTCCAAAGCCCTCCTTAGCCGCCTCACTCCTAAAGATTGTTCAAGAGGTGATCGTCCGTAAAATTTCGGACACAAGGTCGGAAAAGTGAACTAAGGCCCTCTAGACCCTCCCTCCCTCTTAGCCCAGCACAGCCACCTCCCAAATCCGGCAATTTTCGGTTTCAACTCCACATTTCGGTTGCTATATGTGCTGCATCGTCAATTGTCTCAAGAGTTCTTTCTGATAAGCTACCCGCAATCCTTCGCCCCTTTCCGACTCTTCCACCAGCATCTTCATGGCAGTTATCGTTGCAAAACCACTCAATGGTGGTGAGGTCTGTCAGCTTGAGCCCACAACAAAGGTAAATCTGCAAGGGAGGAGATTCAGCATTTTTCAAGCAATGGATAGGTTGAAAGTCTTTACCTGAGTACTGCAAGCCGGCCCCAGACATGTCACCATTGGTTCGCTGCCGGTGATCATGCAACCTGAAATGGAACAACCCTCCTCTTCATCTTCTTCGTCGGACGAAACAACAGTTCGCCTCCAAGAGACACTTGCAGACCTCCTAGTGAGTGGAAGATCTGGAACTACGGCAAAAAATTGGCCTCGATTGGCTGTGATTGGGATCTCCACGCAATCAAGCCGGCGGCGAATATGAAAATATATTGATTTTTTTTCGACTTTTTTTCGGGAATCATCTAAAACGTGTTTTTTGAAGCATTTGGAACCTTGGTCCGAAAAGTGAAATAACGCGACTTCAACCCTCCCTCCCTCCTGAGGCTGTGCCTCGGCATTTGCCGGTGATCACCTCTTGAGATTGTTTCAAGACTGTCACTAGAACCTGGGGTTTCTAAGAACATTCCGGCTACAGCGACCCCCCCTTCCTGTACTCGGCGTTCATTTACGAGTCCTTTCCTCCGCCTATGTTCACGCGGCTTCACACGGTTGCGCGATTACAAACTAGGTGTTATCTAGTCGAAGTATTGGCCGATCACGTGCATAATCTCAAAACTACCTGAGTCTGGAATCGTTGTTTGTTACCTCACAAATGCATATTTTCTGACAATTCTCAGAGAAAAAAAATGCAATTTCGTGATTCGAACAAACACAGAGAATTTCAAGAGCAGATTCCTCAGTCATAATATTGAATCACGAGTGTCTTGCCGCCATCCCTCAAGACAGGGACGGCAGTGCTATACTTACCCAAGGACAGCTCGCTTACTCCGTACATGCCAACTGTCCAAGGCAACACGTCTCGCGCCCTAGATATGCGAGGCTCATGGGGAGCATGGGCCTCTGTCGCATTGTCTGCACCCCGGTTGCTAACAAGGTCCACGACGCGTGTCCCGCTAAAGACACCAATTTCGATGGCGTGCCCGGAAAGCGTCATCGACACAGGTCTGGAATCCGTCCTGGCTGCGGGAATATCTTGAAGCCGGCGCCAGGTATACGATCTGGCATCCTGAGATTTGGATAGAAGAAAGCTGAAGATGGTGGGGGATACAGGCGGCGGATTATCTGGCTCAGGTTGGCTGGCGGGCCACATCATGAGAAAGTGAGGTGGTTGAGGCTGGATGTAAATCGCAATTTTGAACGTATGGTCACGTGCTGGGCTCTCGAAGACTTCCAGAACGACCGGAAGGGGGGACTGTACGCAGCGAGATCTTCCCAATGTGCAGGCAGGAACGAGGGGATCGTTGCTTGCGATTCCGGCTGCGATGTCCGCGTTTGCTGGGAGGGGATCGCCCCATGTCAGCGCTTCAAGCTCGTAAAC
Organism: Mycena olivaceomarginata; assembly: GCA_029378375.1. Lineage (NCBI taxonomy): Eukaryota > Fungi > Basidiomycota > Agaricomycetes > Agaricales > Mycenaceae > Mycena > Mycena olivaceomarginata. The sequence continues at coordinate 27,468 of JARKIC010003221.1, read as the reverse complement.
CGCCAGGATCTGGCGGCCGTTCTGCGTGAATGTTGTTACAAGGAATCCATCGATCAAGACGGGCCGGCACTGAGCGAGTGAGTGAGAAGAAATGAAAACCGACAAGGCGCGCTGCGCACCTTTAATATCCCCGGAACCCGCGTATAGGCGCACTTCTTCGACTGGCAATTCGCGATGAAAAGGATGCTATCATCCCATGACGACAATCGACGAAACCACAGAGCCACAATATCGCCTCGTACGTCGGACTCCACCCCCCAGACCATGGACGGACCGCCGAATCCCTCCACCGCTGGCATCCAGAAGGTGCAGACCTCCCGCTGGTCGCCCGTTTCAACATCCAATTCAATGATGACGACCCCTAGCCTGCGGTGGTGGGTTTAGGCTCTATTATCAGACAAACGCGAAGAGATGCTGAGAAACGCACAAGCTTTGCGGCACCAGACAAACCCGCATCTTCTGCCCGCCTCGAAGAGCGCTGACAGACATATTGGCTAACTCTCGGTCTTGAAAGCGTATCGCTGCCTGGCCTGTTCGCAGATCCCAGAGCTCTTTTGTCCACGCGTTCTTCCTGACAACAAACCTGCCACCGGGTATGATTGCAATAGCGGCCGTTCCATGGCGCGCTGGCGGAAGCTCGCATATTTCAATCTCCCGACGAACGGTAGCGCCGGAGCTCCCCGGCGCCCAGCTGCGGGGCCCACGTACAACACGCTTGATTTCGTCGATAATACCCTGCGTCTCCGCGGCAGCAAAGTCTTCATCCGGCGGGAGGTCGAGCAGGCCGCGCCACTCGAGTTCGCGGATGAGCTGGATCCAGAGCTGTTTCCTTCGAGCGATAGCCTCTGCAGCCTTGCAGATCTGAGGAGGACTGAGAAAGCAGGCGGTCTATACCTGCAACGACACGTACGCGGCCGAATGACAAGACCGTGTAAACATCTGTAAGGCGCAGTATGCACACGACGAGGGTCTCGTCAAAGTCACCGAGGGACCGCGACATGACGGTACGAGGCAAAGAGGGCGATCCGATCGATTTTCGCACGAGTGAGTATAATTGAGCGACAGCGGTCTTGTATGGAATGCGGGATGTTCATGCTTGTTTGATGATCGGGATCTGCCTGATTAGGTACAAGATCTGCCTCCGCTTCGAGGTTTTTCAATTTGTGGGTCATTGCATTTGAGTTTGAAATTAGAGGCTCGACCCGAATTCCATGAATGCTCAGGAAACCCCCGTTTTATTCGACGCGAATTCCTCGGAATCATACACCTTCATCACATTAACCATCGCATCCGCCGGTTGCTCCCCCCCTCCACCTCACAGCCAACTCGCACCATCTTTTAGTCGCTACCCAAAACAGAACCCTAATTACAACTGTCAAACATGAGAGGCGACGGTCGTGATGCAGAGGACGAGGACTCAAAGGCACTGACCAATGATAGGGGCATTAGGAGCTAGTGTTGGCAGAATTCTAGGATATTATTTGGCTGGAGCGAGCTGCTAGTCGGTTAAAGTAATAGATTTATTATTGCTGGGAGCAGAACGTACATGTGAGAATTCAAAACAACGCTTCAGCTCTGGATATAACAGACAGAGAATGGGCGCAACAGGAGGTCTAGCAGTAACGGCACAAATACACCAAAAAGACTGCGCGTGGAGGTCAAGAAGGACGATGGCCAGGCAGCAGAGGGATGTCGTGGGACACCGCACATTTGGCATTGGTCCGTCCAAGTCGAAGGGAAGATCATTATGGATAAATCGAAGCAAAAGCATGCTGAAAACGTAGGGAAGAAACATTGAGCCTATGTAGGCAAGGATAACTCGTTAGAAGAACATGGGAGAGAAAAGAGGGTACAGACGCACCGGTATAGAACTGATGTCATCATCCGTGTGTTTTGAAGATTGTGGGCATTGAAACCAAATCCCTGCCGAACGTTAACGTCGATGTAAACTATTGTGAGGCGAATACGGAAAAACAAAAAATTCACGCGCAATAGACAACGCACTAATCACATACCCGTCATCCGAACACCTTGTTCTGCGCGCTAATCAGGCTTGTCGAGGTTTTTGCGATTCATGTCCTCGAACTTGCAGAGGAGACCTGGGCGGGCGAGACGAACAAAGGAAGATTGCGACGACGAGCCTTCGAGCTGTCTGTACACTGGGACAATAATAAAAAAGGCAGTCGATGATTTTGAGGCCAATAGATCATTCTTGAAGCTTGATATTGAACGTAAAACAGACATGGTTTGAGGTACCCGAGTCTGCGAGGTTCTGTAGCATTGCGTCGTATCATGGTCTTGGAGAATTTGAAGAATAGTTGGTCACATCTTGCGGAAGTGTGCTGAAATATACGGTGGAGAATTGGGCAGAGTGCTAGGTGCGATTGAGTGCTGTGCAGTCCAAGGTGGGCGGCAGTCCTGGAAAGCGGGATGATAATGGTGGGGGGAACCAAAAGAACGTTAGAGCATGCAACTTTTGACTGGGGACGAAAGCGCAGCGGGCATAGGTTTGAAGATCGCAGCTGTCTCACAGACCCAAGCAGCCAATTTGGGCAGCTCAGAGACACTGTCCAGTGTCCATAGCTGCGGCGTACTAGCAGAAAAATGGGTTGATTAAACCTTACGAGGAAGAAATGTGCAACGTGATGGAGGAATGTCCGAAGAGAGAGCACTACTAGCCCTTTATATGGAACATTTGATACAGCCGGTGAGCTTGCGGATTGACCGCGAAATGGTCAGATGAGGAAAGCGCAGGTGCGAAGTTGTGGCCTGAATGGGGATTACTGCGCTTACGAATGGAGCAAGGACACCGGGATTTGGGGACGAGAGCAGAGGAGAATACAATGGAGATAGACCTACATGGGGAAATTGCACCGCCGAGGAGCCATTTGCTTAAAGAACGGTTAATGGGACTGATGGCACTGCTAATGCCATCACCCACCCACCCATTTAGACTGTGACAATATAGTATTCCAGAACTTGGTGTGAGGCCGATGCTTCGCACGGCGGGACTCGTACTTTACTCCTTTTTTTTTTTTTTGGGCGATGTCTCCCTATTTATAAAATTAAGCCTGTCCGTCTGTCCGAAGCTTTTTAAACTCCGCTTTTAATCTATCATTCCGGCAGAAATGGGAGCCGGCGCGAAGCGCCGGCGAGCGCTTGTACTTATTCAAAATACAGTAAGACTCTAGGCCACGTACACTTTCAACAAACACAACCGGTATACAGCCAGTGATCGCGCCAGGCCCGACGGCGATCGCATCTGAAAGTAAGATCAATGAACACCCAGTGCACCCATAAATCAACTTGTAGAAACAGACTATAGACGATTACAGGCATTACGACCCCCCCGAGTTGAATACAACATTATAGTCCCCCCTCACCGTATCTGATATTTACATTCTCTTAGTAGAGCCTCTATAATGTGTGCGGCCCGATCTGTTGTGTTGTACCCATTTCCCGCCTTTTGTTTTCCTTGTTCGACGTCGGCGGAGTAAGAGCAGCTGGTTCCATAACGTATTCGTAGAAGACCTCGATCAGATAAGATGGAGTTGTTGCCGCTGTCCCGCAATTCTAACGCATGCATCTACAATAAATTTCGCTTCTACCGTGTAAATGTCTAACAAAAATGCACCAGACTCTGCATATCAGGCGACTTGAGCAGTATACTTGCTACCGATCATACGGAGATGGTGGCATTTGGCAAACATAGCACTCATGATCGGCATCTGCCCACAGCATGATGGCAGAACAGGGCCCGGTATAGCGGACCGATTGCCGGGATCAAACCATACAAATAAATTGGCGTGGACCGCGATAATAACGCAAAGATATTGGATACCAAACATCAAGTGCGCTTACGAGTCTAAAAGCATATCGACACCAACTCTACATCCGTGACAAACAGTTCCAAAATATACTATCCGTTGTTTTGGATGTCGTCATCAAAGTGTTGGCACAAACCACGCCCATATGTACCAAAACGCTTACGCGCGACATGGCTATTAACGAAAGGAATATTTACAGTAGTTCCGTAATCATAGCTATGGTGTTGTACTATTCCTATCCGCACGTATGTTACCGCTTTTGATACACTGAAAAGGTGTTGGTATTCAATGGATGTCCGAACAAACATCGGCTTTTACGCGGCCCGCATTCCGGTCCGCTTGCCGACATCACGCACAATGACAGACCGCACTGACCGGCCTCTGATATGTCCGCTTCTTCGCACCTGCCACCACAAGCATCCGCTCTTGTTGCCACAGCACCCACAAATACCCAGGAGCACCCACAAATGCCGTATCGGAAGTAGATGGCATCGACACATAGATGGCGCACCCTCGGGGCCAGGAGCACCAGTTTGTGTGCAAACCTAATAAGACGTCGTCATGCAGCTACTGTAATTCATAGTTGAACTTCTCGCTCTTCCTCTTACACTGCTGCGACACATTGTTGTATATAACGTGGTAAAGACATGAAAATTTATGAAGTGCAGACGTAACCTAGAAGCACATCGCAAGATGTGAGTATGACGATTGTCGGAAACGAACGTCGAAATAGCGCGTGCGTGTTTTTTTTTTCGTTCTGTTTCCATTTTTTAATTCAGTTTCAGCGTACTCTAAGCTAACAGTATCAGTGAAGTAAAAAACTGGTACGCTCAAGAACCGGTATTGGGACCACGTATCCGTAACATGTGATGGTGGCCTAGAACACCATAAGCCGTGGTAAGCGCTCAAATGGAGCACAAATACTATGGCTAACACCCTCTGCAGCCTTTGGGAGTCACTTAGTGCGATGGGGGATGCAGTATTTCAAGAGCGACAACACAGCTATGTTCAAGTCTCAACACATACCTCAGATTATGGCTATCGGACGAACATCCCTTTAGAGATAGTGTCAGCACGACGAGCCGTTGCGGATTCTGAGACAGACGATGTGGGCGACGTCTGGCAGAAAGAGTTTGCAATGGGATTCCAAGGGGTAATTCCCCATTTGGGATACTAACACCAGTTTCTCAAAGAAGAAGTAAGAGCACAGACTCCTTAAGGCTGGTCAAAGCAGAACACTTACAAAGATCAGTTGGGCACCCAGAGAGCTGCTTAATCGGTTCAGGCGATGACTTCACATCCTTTTCGGACGCCATCGGACTCCGAAGATCTCTGATCCCGATTATTTCCAACACTGCCTTTCTGCAATCACCCTTGTTCTATTGGTTCGTACTGCATATGATTCCCTCTGACTCCTATGTTACACTTTATGCTTCTCCATCATGGAACCATCGAGAACCAATGATATTCAAGTCAGCTTGACTTTACTTGACTCATAGCGACTTGTTTCCATCACGGACCCACTCGGAACTCCGAAGCTCCGGTACTTACATTATATCCCCACTAATACTTTACGCTCGTATATACAAGCCACGTCGGTAGTTAGACTTCAGTTTGAATATTGACTTAGTCTGCCCTATACTCTTCCTCTCGGATTTCCGTCCTCTTCCAAGTCTCTCTCCGAAATCGGGCATTAGGCATAGAGAAGGGCCAGCGCACGAGCCAAGCCAAGCACCTTCCCTTCCAGTATACGGGTTCGGTATTCCGTTCGGACTCCAATACTTTCCCTCTACATCTCAACCCCTTGTCTTGCTTATACATGCTTCATTCCCTCAGGCGTATCTCGGACCTCCGTCGGATCCCGATCAGGAACCGGTACTTGACAGGTGGGCTGGCAACCATTTGTACTTATTATATAAGTACTCATAATGAGTGCGAAAAATTTCATGCAGTGCCAACATTTTCCGAAACGGCTGTAAGCTGAATAGTGTTGTCTCGGGTCAGGGCTCAAGCCCAAGCCCGACCTGGGCCCGACCCAAAGTGGGGCCCATCATGTTACAATGACAAACACCCGAGTGTCCACAAGTCGATATGATGACAAGGGATTGGGTGTGCAAGGTATTAACCGTTTGTCAATGAAGTTGAATAAACACTTAAAACACTAGGAAAGGTACAGAATAAGCTATGACTAGTCTACAACTATATACTGTTCATTGTATCTAATTGAACTGTATGAACTACCTTCCTGATAAGTGACGGCTATGATCCGAGCGTAAGGCTTCGGCATGGTAAACATTTGTAAGTAATGTTATGCTACTATATATAACTAAAATGAAGTGTCTATGTGCTGCTTCCATCTGTAACAAGTGTGTTCTTACCAAGAACATGCCGTAGTCTGCAAGGCTATTAGTAAACACCTTATGTATGTAATGTGTCTATGTAATATAACTATCCATGCATACAGCATGTGTTCTGGCGATCGTACCACCCATCATCCATTTATAATTAACTACCCCGAGTCTTCGGTGATCGTCGGGAGGCGGGCTGATGATGTTGTCACATGAGAGACATGGTCACGTGTATTTGGAAAAACACACTTGAATCGTGACACATCAGGGCTCAGGGTTGGGCTCAGAAATTTTGTGGGCCTGTGATCCAGGCTTGAGCCTGGGTCAGACAGTATATCCCACAAACCAAAACTCAACCATGAATCTGAAAGAGTGAACAATGGTTGAAGCATGTAGGTGGATTGATTTTACTTTGCGATGAATTTCACACACCTTGGTTGTATTCTCACCAAATAGGACCATTGCTCCATGCATCGATGCGATTAAAACACTGAGAATATGGTCATCTTGGCAGTGCCAAATGCCCCCAGAGTCTTAAGCTTGAGTGTGCCATGAATTTGATATCCATGAATCCAAAGCCACCTATGAAGACTTGGGGAAAAAAATAGCCTCAAGCCCAGGCTCAGGCCCGAGCCTAACCCGACCTGGGCCCTACCTAGGGCTTGGGTCAGGCCTGAGAAATTTTCAAGCCCAAGCCCTCCTCGGCCCGACCCAACCCCAGGCATTCAAGCACGACCCGACCCTGACAACATTGACACTAAAGCCGAACAAGATCTGTTTGAATCAGTGTTGAACAGGTCAGGATATTTGTTCTCTGCCCCGCCCACATCCTCCCCTCTGTCCTAAGCTGTCAAAGTAAGCAATGATCAAGTGGACTTATATGTCGAGACAGTCATTAATCAAACTTCATATAGATTCTTGAACAACAACAATAACATAGTTGTACAACATAAACACCCTCCTGCACACGTGAATATGAAGGTTACTCGACTTTACTAGACGCTATGGCTTTTTTCAGAACTCAAACCACATCCGGTTCATCACCAAAATTCAAGCCTGTAAACTCTTCTTCCATATTCAGTAGATCATTGTCCACCTGTTCCAAAGGGCCCATCGGTGTGTTGAACTCGGCCAGGGAGGTCATATTGCTTCTGTATTGCTCCCGCACGTCCTCACCAATTTCCGTCAATCTCTTGTCAATAATTGCCACCTGATTGGCCTGGGAGGATCGTTCAAATAATGGCCTTGCCATTTCCCAAAGTCCTACTGCCTTGAGCAAGTTGCCATGGCCCTTTGAAATGTCTCCAAGTCGGAGCATGCATTCAGCCTTGCTCCGATGTACATCCATATATGTGAAGCCCTCTAGAGCGAGTGTGAACAAGATGGCAGCTGTATCCTCATCATTCTGACTGTAGAAGACATCTCCAAGGAATTGGAGAGCTTTGTGGACCCCAAGCTTCGCCCTTGACTTGAGGGAATAAACTAGAAGAACTATAGGCCAGATGGATGCACCATGGAAACCATTCCAGCGTGTGACATCAGCAAGTGTCTCCAGGCAATACATTAAAAGCTCAATGTCCTGCTCCGCCCATAATGCAGGGAGTGTTCTGCAAAGCAAGATGTTTGCCCCGGACATATCGCCTTGCCTTAGCTTGAGATCTGCTTGCAGATGTTCACACACACAATCAACATTCTTTGATACCAGGTGTTGACGGTGGACAGTGATTTGACCGTATCAATATTCTTTGCACCTGATGTTCTGGGGCATTGGTTGCCAAATCAATTTTAGCGATATTGAAGACAGCATTCGCATAGAGATATGGATCTTGGTCAGCAGAGTTTTGGAAGGCAATTTTAGTCTGGACACTATGGGCCTGTGCATACTCAGATTTAGTGTACTGAATCTCTGCCTTAGAGGCCAGAATGACATCTTTGAAGCCACCCTCGGATAAGCCACACAGCCCCAGAAGATTTATTGCCAAGTCGCAAAGGACCAGGCTTTGCCTGTAGTTACCCAGTCCAAACCAGGAGAGAGCAGTTATATTCAATGACAATGCCTCCATGTATAAATCTCCACAAGCTTTGGCAGATTTCTGAGCACCATAGCCATGTAATTTGGCTGCAATGTAATCACCAAGGTGCCATTTGATCCATGCAAGGGTGTGCAATGCGTGTGCATGTCTGGGATCGTTCCCGGCCATCATTGCCAGAGAGATTGCATTTTCACAAAGTTTGATAGCCATGGGCAACACCATTCTTGTGATACTGATATAGAGTGTGGCTGCAAGGTAAAATTTACCTCCCACAATTGTTAGTTGCAAGAAACAATCAAGTTATTGAAGATGTGCATACATTGATATCGTTGTCATCAAATAGGTCAAGTTGTTCTAACCCTCGGGAAATCCTTGCCTCTGGATCGGGATATTGGCAAATAGCGCAGTGAATTCAAAACTTCGGTAATAAAACAAATCTCCAGATGAGGGTCGCTGGGTATTGGAAGGAGACAGTGAATTTCCTGTATTAAGGGGTGATCCCTCGCCCAGTGTACCGCCCAAACCCGTTCAAAGTGCATGTGCAGTAAATGCTAGCTTTCAGGTCTGGATGGCCCTCATGGAGCCCGTGGCGGACGATGTTCTGGATATGTTGCAAAATTCGATGATATCCGAACAACTGTGCTTGAAGCCATCAGAGTTCCAGCATATTCCCCCTTCAAATTCAAGCAGTTCCTGAAAATACTTCAAAAGTGGCCGCACAATGTTATCTTCCGGGGGTCGGATTTTCTGCATGTATTCCCTAATGGGCATCAGGACTTTTAGACGTTTTTTTCATCATTGTAAGCAAGACTGGTACGAAATCAATGTCGCTTTGCACCCCAGGACAATCATTAATTGGCAGTTTGCTTTGCAATCAGGGTCCACATCCGAAAGTCCATCAGGAAGCATCGACAGGAGACCTGAGAAGATCTTTGGGACTGGGGAAGCAAGGCAAGTCGAGGGCTTGACAGAGACAGTGCAATGGACAATTCAAGATTGGATCTTTTGTCATATCCATCTGAAATCAGAGAGGTTTTTTCTGCCTTCCAGCTAAGTAAGACATTCGGACAGCCTTCAGAATCGACAAGATGTGCGAGCAGTATGGATTGCAAGGGGCATGTTGTCGGTCAAGGAGAGAATTTTGTCGACCTCCACAGGGTCATGTAGATCATCGGCAATGTCGAGGAACATTCTCCGGGCAGCATCCTGGTCCAAGCATTGCAAAGGAAGCAGAAATGGTCGACTCCAGCGTACTTTGATTGGCCTTTCTGCTCCTCGCATTGTGATCTGATTAGATTTAAGTAGGGTATGGAGTTTCAAAGTTTTTCCCACTACCACCATCGCAAGGTGAGCTACTTCTGTGAGAAGCGACAGCAGTTCTTCTATCTCTTGGCGAGACTCTGCTGGCTCCCACACAGTTTCTAGATTGTCCAGGACCAAGAGACTCGGTGGACTATTTGCGAAGTGATGCACAATGTTGACATGGTCTTTGGCTGGCTTGAGTCCTAAATGGTCTCCAATGAGGGCAGCAAGTTCCAATTTGTTTGCAACAGAGTGGCAAGGAATGAAGTGCCGATGCTGGACATATTTGGATACAATTTCTGTATGATGAATGACGGCTCTTGCCAGGATAGTTTTCCCGATTCCACCTGCACCCAAGATGGCTATCCTGGGCGTTCCTTGGCTAAATGACCCCAAAATTTCTGAAAGTTCTGTCTCACGGCCATGGAATATCTTGGGTTCTGAGGGTAGCATCGAAATTGAGTTGGAGCTTGGAGAGGTAAGTCTTGACTCAGGTTAGTTAGGGCCACCACTAACCTGTTGTAGTCACAATACATGCCGCTCAACTATGCCAAGATTACCACAGTTCCTACAGAAGCAGTATAATTTGCGTACAAATGAATCTTTTCCGGAACTGGCGTCATTGGTAAAGGTCTCAATCACGGCCAGGACTTCTTTGTGTCTGTCCCGTGCATCCCTGTGTAGCGCCGCAATATCTGCCATGATATCAAGAGTCTCGACCTGGCCAAATAAATCTGTTTCTGGACCATCACAATGTTGATCAGGCCACCTACGCGAAAGAACATAAGTTCTTGCTGCAGTCCAGTCTTGCAGTCCCTGAGCAGTTTACTCATTTCCCCGTGACGGAAAAACTTCTTGACTCTACTGCCGTTCTGTTGACCTTCAACAAAGGTGTGGATTTTTTGGAGAGTCCTAAGGTGTTTGGTCAGTATCGACGAATCTACATTAGACAGAAACCATGACTTTGTAAATGTTCCTATATGATTCAGGACATTAGGCGGCAAGTCGAGGCCAGTTTCTGAGCGGATATGTGTAATGATAATGGCGTTCAGTAATGCATGGGTTTGCTCCCGAGGTCGGCACAGTTATCTCATTTTGTTTAACAGCTTGGACCATGGGCCAGGTGAGTTCACGCATCATGAGTTGACAGAATCTACCTGTAGGTTCTTCAAGAGGGACCATGCCGTGCTGGAAATGGCGCTTAAGAAGGGAGTCTTGACGACACGGGCAAGGCTGTCGAGAGTGTTGGCGGTGGACAGCCAAGCATGTTACAATGTTGTTCAGTCGTAGTCGAGTTACAGTCGCTTGCGAGGGCATCTTTCGGGTGATTAATGGCCGTGGAGGTTACGGTGTATATTGTACATATGTGGGAATCTTCAATGGTATTGGCTGGTATTTGTGTTAGATGTTTCCGTATATGGATACGCACCCAGTGTCGTCCAAGTCGACCACGGTCCTTCGCACTACGACCCGTATAGAAGCACTGGGTTGACGACGGATTATATTACTTTCATTGTACATTTGTAGCCTGTTCGTGGAAGGCAGCCTAGAAGGTCACACGACTCGATGAGATATCTTTCCGGCAGCTATATAGTATAAATACAAGGGCCAGGCCCCTTCGCCAGCATTTCATTCGCTAGGGCAATGATCCTTCATCCGCGGTCGACAATTTTCACGCATCGATGGCCGCATCGTGATTCAGCTCCGCAGCTCCTCCGCTTTGACCTTCTTGGTCAGTTCGTCGTCACTTTCGGCACAGCGGTCACCGCCCTCTTCGCCGTTTGCGGGGGTAGCGTCGCGGCGTCGCCATCATCCCCGCCAACGCTGGCAGCGGCGGCATCACCGTGGTTGCCTTTTTACCCTTCCTCGCTTTGATCGGCGGGTTCTTTAGGATGAAATTGGGGAGCTTGTGGCTCATATCAACGCCCTTTCTCCCCGCAGCTTTGCAATCCCGGATAATGTCCTCAGACCTGCCGACTTTGAGCATAATGAGCTCTGTCTCGGGATTTTGCACGACTTGCAGAGGACAAACTTGTCGATGAAGACACAGAAGTTCGCGGAGACGGTGGCGTCGTGGGTGCCGTTAACGATGTACCTCTTGTTCTTTTCATCGACAGAGGCCTGGGCGCCTAGTTCGTAACCAAAGAATTTGGTGGTGTAGCCGGGGGGACGGCTGAGCGCACGTGCGACGTCGGACATGTGGGAAGGACGGTCTTGATGCCATTTCCCTTGCCCTCAATTTGGTGAGGAGGATTGGCATGCTGGTGGTAAGACATGCGCCACGGCTGAATAAGCAAGCTTACCGATAACGGTAGAATTGATCATCCATATCGCGGCGGATGTTGACGAATCCTGAAGCCATGCTGGGCAGAAAGTTGATTTAGCACAACAAAAATAGTAAGAACGAGTAGAAAAACGAGCTAACGAAATACTCACGAAAGACAAGTCTGGCGCAGAAAAGTCTTCTGTGCGTAAGTAGATATAATTGGATGGCGAATCATGAAGAGATGCGATGGGGGTGAGTGGTGAAGAAATCTTTGGATATTGGCCGAGCGCTATAGACTTTTGGTCGGGGAAGGTGGTGGGTGATGGTTAAGGATGAAAAATCCACTTACGTGGCGACGTTCGGCTTATATACATTCCCGGGTCTGTGCCGAACCTTGCCGTTGACTCAAATGCTGTTGAATTCTGCTGTTGAACTCTCAACTGTTGCTGTTGAATTGCACCTACTAACTTACTAAGTAGCTGTGGGCTCATTCGACTTGAGCACTGGACTTGATTATGACTCTTCGTAGTCGACATGTTCGAAATAGTTCCCGCAGGCCCCGGAAGCTCCGAGAACGTGGAACGAAGGCGATGATTTAGGTGCAGGCGATGGCGAGGACGGAGGCGAGAGCAATACGAAAAATAAGCTTAGCGCGGGACTTTGGGAGCGAATGCAAGCGCCGTTTAATGAAGAACAGGTCAAGGATTTATAGAGTGAAGTAGAGCGCGTGCCCAAAGAATAAAGGTAAAGTCGAGAGATACTAAGTACATATCTTGAGCCTCCACGGATGTATGGTCCACGGGAATTGTACAGAGAAGGGAGCGCGGAGCTAGAATCCCGGAAATGCGCGATTGGGGCCGGTAAAGCACGCAAAATCTGATATCTGAGCGTACAGATGGACGGTCGTGGACGCAAAACGCACGTCCCGAGCCTGCTGGACAGCCCAGATTGGAAGGAGAAACAACGAGCTGGGTAGAATGCAGCCCAGAATCCAAGTAGCAGCGCGTCCGCGGGGACGATTGGCGCGGTAAAAGGCATAGTGACACGAAAGAGGCAATGGTGTCGAGCCCAGCGGGCAGAACAGTCGTCGAAGGCAATGGAGGCGAACGGGGAATGGAAGAGGAGACGTCGATATGAGAGTGCTGTGGTGGGTAATTAGCACGCTATGCTATGCCAATTATTCCAGGTCCCAGAGGAACATAGCTAGCACGTGTTAATAACAGCTATATAGCTTCTGAGCTAGTAACAGCTATTTAGGGCTATAAATTGATAAATAGCATGCTAGACATGCTAAATCTAATCCTCCACCGCCAAAGTGCCCCCACGTTGAAGGCAGCTGGCACAGTCATCGAGCAGACACATGAAGCGAAACGTGTCCACACCTGGCACGAACGGTGGCCACCAGCTGTTCGGTTCAGCTGGTTTTCCAGCTGACCACCACCTAGCTCGCTATGTGTTGTGCATATATTCATACCAGCTGTGTCCCAAATCCGAGTACCAGTACTCGCCATCCGAGTCTGAACCGCTGTTCACTCCCCAGCCGGACCACATTTTCTCGACATATTTTCAGTACCACCGTCGCTGTTTGAATTTTTTTTCGGTTGTTTCATTCCAAGATTGCTCTGCTCACGAAAAACGCCCTGGGTCCTCGGTGCTCCCTTAGAGTTCCTTTGAACTCATCCGCGGCGTTTCCTTGACTTCGTCCTCATCATCGCCGAGTCGCCGACCAGTTGGCAAAAGTTAGCAAAAGTTGAGAAAAAGAGTGCCGACAAAGCGCCGACGTCAAACTTGTAGGGACCGGTTTGCTTTTTTTTTTTTCTTTCGAGACTGTTCGTAAAGAATGCAGGGAAAACAGAAAAAGTAAAACGACCTATAGAACCAAAGTCAGTATGTAAGTACTGGCATGCCCGTTGCCCGTGCGCATCACGTGCTTATTGACAGATGGTTGATTTTGATCCGTCGCTTCTTTCTTTTGACCACCACTCGACCATCTGTCCCAAGCTCGCACAAGATACACTCGATACTTCAGGACCCGCTTCGGGCTCTCTCAAGGGCTGATTCTTGGACTCAACGCATTCCAGATACTGTAGAATTTCATTCAATTCGGCGGTTCACGCGTCACGCACCCCCTGTGCCGCGATGAATTTTGGTCTCGGTCACGGGTCACGGCGCCCAGTGCCGAATGTAAAATGCATGACATTGGGGCCAAATCTCCCTTGGAGGTGCAAAAAAAGGCAGAATTTTCGAAATTTTTCGTCTTTGAATGCCGAATTTTTGAGGTGTCACGCCAAAATTTGTTGGTTGCCGACGTGCCCGAATCAGTATTTTGGGGTCACAGGTCACAACCTGTGCCGAATTGAATGAATTGTACAGTACATCGTCAATGGTTTCCAAAGTTCAAGCGAGCTCTCAGCAACTTAGCAACTACCCACTCAAGACACTAAGCTCAATCCCTTAACTTAAGTTCTGGTTTCTTGTCAAGTACTCAAGACTCCACGCTCAAGCCATCAGACCACACCAAGCTCAAGCCGTCAAGATCTGGTCTTCAAGTCCCTTCAAGCGGCCCTCTGAATCTTGTGTATATACTCATCTTCCCTTCTCAGGCTTCTCCCGTCCAGCGTGGTGTATCGCGCTCGTTAACAGGTGGGTCCATTCGTGTCTCTCCTTTCATGCTACTCGAATCTGATATCAACTAGGATATGCCGACGTTTGAAACCCATACCGGTTATGACCGTCCATCCCTGTGTCCGGTGCGTCCCCTTTGTGTGTCAAATCATCGTGTACTCATTTTTTTTCACTTGCGCATGGCGAAAATTAAATCACAATCTCCAATGTCATCAATCTAATCGAAACAAGAACACCGGAACAACGCTGATGCCCTGAAGGTTGTCGGGTATGTATCATAACCGTATCATCATTCTCGTATCTTACTCTTAATTCTCCAGTGGTTCTCGCGACGTTCTCGATCTGAACCAGCCAACACACGACAAGAGAACGGTCAAGAGAAAGTTGAGGGCCTGCGAGGCTGTCGGTTGTCGCACTTGAAGACCAGGGGATTGAATGGGTGGGAGTGTAGAAGGGCCTCCAATGAATGTTCGTTGTAGATGTTAATTCATATTTTTTGCTGAATTCCCTGATGAGAGCACTGTAATTTATATCGAGACAGATGCGTCAACATGTAAATGACATGTGCGCTCACTGCTGGCCACCAGCTGGAAGTGGCTGCACGATGCCGCTATTTTCCGTTGAACATAGTAGCCAGCTGTTCGGTACATGGCCGCCACTCGCCAGCGACATGTGGCACACATGTCGCTGCACATGGCAGCGACGTGTCTGCCAAATGGCGTGTCGACAAATCCCAGTGATTGATCGGCGCTGTCAATGACGAAGCCGTGATTGACAGGGATTGGCGTAGTTCCGCTACAACCGCGGGAAGGAAAGAACTTGGAAGTAGTACCAGGAAAGGGGAACCCCGCCATTCCGAGGGTGATGCGATTTCCGGCCAAATGAAACTTTCGGAACGACTGATTATCGAAGGGCGCGGATCACGGGCCGGTGATGCCTCTGCATCGCCACACGTCAACTCTCTCCTGCCACCACCATCCTTGCTCGTTACCCTGGCTGAGAGGCACCTTAATGGAATTCGTGGTTCCGGACCCACCGCTGTGCATTTGCATTCCGAATTTGTTCTTGCAGAACTCTCGACCGCTGGTGCGTTGCGAGTACGGCTCTCCCCGTTTATTCCTGCGGCCTTCTTCCTTCCCGATGTGTTTTCATTGTGGCTCCGTGCAAAAGCCCTCATCATTGACGGCACTGGTCCTCGCATCTCATCATTCTCGACTCCAATGTACATTGGCTCTGGCCTGCTCTGGCGTGTCTCGAATCTTCGGCGACTTGAACAAGCACCACGTCATTTGGACCGGCCCCAACTTTCCACAACCGCACTGCCCGAAGCGATGCCTCCGCGCCAATCAACATGATGGCTCTCAATGACCTGGAGCAGCTCGTCAACCCCACCTTCTACTCCGCCCGGTCTTCGCCTCCAAGGAAAGACTAGCCGACTGATCCAATGCGCCCACCCTCCCCGGCCACGGCTCGGACCACACCGCCATATACGCCACCTTCGACGTCGCCATCACCCACCGCGAGGTCCCGCTGCGACCCAACTTCCGTGACGCACTGGAAGGAATTCCCCGCCCAGCTGGAGATGCACCTGGCCGCACACCCCTTACCCCAGCTGCCGCTCTCCACACGCCGGAATGTGGACGAATACGCTGAATCCCTCACGCGCGTCTTCGTCGAAGCGCTGGAGGAGCACGTCCCCCTCTCACGCCCGTCACCGCAGTCGCGTCGCTGGGGGAGCAAGGACTTGACTGCGCTCCGCAAGGGGTACAACCGAGCCCACCGCGCGATCGTGAAGGACGACCCCGCGGACTGCGATGCGCGACGCGCGGAACAAATACCACAGCGCCATCCGGCGCGAAAAGCGCGCGCACTAGCGGCGGTACATCACGCACCTCCCGCGCTGCGACATTTGGAAGGTGGCAAAGTTTGCGATGCCGGACCCGAGCTCCCCGTCGGACTCCCGCATTCCTGACCTCGCAGCACCGGACGGCGGCGTCGCATCGACCCCAGTGCAGAAGGCCCGAGTCCTCCATCAGAAATTTTCCCCCCCGCGCCCCATCCCTCCCCCCTCCTACAGACCCCCTGCCGTCCCCCTCCCCACGCCCTCGTTCGCCCTCGACCATGTCTACCGCGCCATAGGCAAGATCTCGCCATGGAAAGCGCCCGGCCCCCGTCGAGCATCCCCAACGTCGCCATCTCGACGGCCCGGGACATCCTCGCACCCATCCTCCTCAACATCCTTGAGACTGGCCTGCACTTAGGATACTTCCCCCCGCCTGGCGCACCTTCCTGACCATCGCCCTCCGCAAGCCCGGGTAAGAGCGACTACACGGTCCCCGGCGCGTACCGGCCCATCGCGGTGGGGAAAGTCATCGAGTCGGTGCTCGCCGAGTGGCCCTCGGGCTTCGCGGAAGCGAACGGGCTCCTCTCCCCGAACCCCAATTTTTGCAATAAGATCTGGATTCTGGGAGCCGCACGCACTAGGCTGTCGAGGCGCATTTTGACGAGCCCGCCCTTGAAGTCAGTCTCATATTCTATCAATATTTTTGGTTTGGTATCTGAAGCTCGAGACAGTTCACTGTCAACTTGGCGAGACGATCCCGGGGAGCGCTGTGCCCGACAATGCTGCCCGCGACACAGACGCGGCATGGCAGACTTGGATCAAGAATGAATTCGCCTCCGTCGCGCATCCCATTGATACGGCTACGATGATGAAACGTAGTCTCGGTGGTGAGTCTCATCTGCATTTAAACTCAGACCATCGCCGAAATCGTGTTGCAGGTGTTGTGGATGCTCAGCTTAAAGTCCACGACACCGCAAATGTACGCATAGTCGACGCCTCCGTCATACCCCTGCAACTCAGTGCCCACTTATCCTCAACACTGTACGGTGTCACGGAGAAGACGGCAGACCTGATCAAAGCTGCCCAGTAGGCGGCGAAGTGTACGATCATTTACTGATCTGAATGGGCCTTGTTATCTTATCCATTACGGACCCGATTCGTTTCTGCTTGCCATTGACTCATTTTGGCTTCAGAGCAGTTACAGTTAGCCTAATTCGTTCAATGTAATCCCCCGATGTAATATTCATAACCGATGTGTACAACGTATCGATGGGCTATGCTACACAGTCAGCTCGGCGCCTGCATCGGCCAGTGCGGCCGTCACATATTTCGAATCCATGAATTCCCGGACTTCGTAAATCTGCTCCCCGCGGAAGCGGATCGTGAAAACATATTCGTTGTTGAACGGTTTGCCCTTGGTGGTTTGCCCATCTGCCAACACCTTTATGTCGAACGCGTCAGCCCATTGGACAATTGCTGCCAGGAGGTAGACTCACATGGATTACAACAACATCTTGGCCCTGGACGGTGCTCATCGGGGCCTGCAACTGAAACAAAAGTCAGAGGTGACCGCCGGGAAGTGGTGGAAGGCCTACATTTAAGCAAGGCACCAATTCCTTCACGCCCGCCGCGAATTCGAGGAACCCGGCCTTGTCTCGAACGACCTTGCCCAACCCACCCAAAGACAGCGGAAAGATTCGATGCGAAAATCCGGCGACAAAAAGGCGGCCATCACGTCGGCGTCCAAGTCGCTCAGGGCCGAGATGAATGCTTGGGCTTTCTCCAGTTGAACTGCGCTGGTCATGGCATTGTTGTGGAAGGAGCAGATAGTTCAAAGCCTTCTTATAACCACCATCGACACTGACTCCCTCGAGTCTCGGAGCTTATGCAGAAACCAACGACAGCATATATATACAGCCGCGCCCGACGGCGCCCATTGTCATGCTAACGATGTTTACTTTTCACTGCGGCGATCATATATTACCCTGGGTAAATCCGCCCAGAACCATTGTTCGAATTTCCTGCCCATGAAACCAACGACCTATTCCCCGGGAAAAATCCAGGCCGAGATTTTTTCAGGGTAATCGCCCGTCTCTTTTTCTCGGAAATAGTCTGTCTATTTTCTGAACAAAGGAACCCCGTTGTTGAGGGAACAGGCAGTCTCTTTCCCAAGGAAAAACTGTCTACCGCCTGAGGAACAACTGAGCCTGGATCTTTGGCCTGGAAAAAGATTGTCTTCGTCCGGAAGACAGTCCTACGGAAAAAGACGGGTTTCCCGGAGGAAAAGGCCTATCTTTGTCCCCATTTTTATTTGGCTAATATGTAGATTGAATACAATAGTTCTGAACCCCTTTTCCCGGGGTAATAGATTTTGATCCCCGCAGTGTTTACGAGTTGTCCGCGCTTTGTTCTGCAACAGCCCGCGCGCGCAGTCTTGCCCATTCCAATACAGTCTCTTGTGAGTCTTAGTCAATCGGTGAGATGATTTGTCTCCATCTGTCCACACCTCTCAGTACATGTTGCTTATTAGACGCTTTTGGACCCTCCTCCCCGAGGGTTCAACATAAAATAATAATGCCAAGAATCAGCCAGGGGTTGGATAATTAAATGCGGTAGGTGGGTAGGCAGGTAGGTATTAGTACACGGCACGGTCCGAATAACGAACGGAGTTGTCTCGTTACAATAGTCTGACCATAATGATTCAAACATCTGATGAGAGAATTTCCGGGCGCTGTTGGACGCCGCCTCGATCCCGTTTGCGACGGGTCGACGGCCCGTCGCGGCGGTTTACGTCCCGTCCGTAGAGCCGCTCTGCCTGCTTTGAAAACGGACGGGTACGGGACGGATTCACCCGTTTAAACGGGAGTCGGGACCCATATCCAGATTGGCTGCCAAGGTCCCCTTTCGTGCAGGCCTCCAACATGCTGTTCAGTGGTACAGTAATCTTCGAAATGCCCTTCAGACAAAAGTGGACAATATGCTCGCAGCGGCAGACAGCCCTGCACTCCCTGTAGAAAAATGGGAGGGGAAAAACGATTTATTCCACTCAACTACAGTACCGTATTTATACTGTTCAGAGAACAATGGGTATGTTGAAACAGGTAAATACTAGAACAAATAACAGGGCTATGCGTAGCTCAACCAGACACGTTTCGACGCGTCTCAATACACTGATACATGTTTCATAGAGGCCAGCTCTATGGGAACATGCCTCGAGGTGTTTCAACCTCATGTCCTCCACGTACGCTCCTACGTGGTCTTGCCGGGGCTGACGCGATCACGTGTCAAATCCCAACACTCCCCAATGCTCCTACTGTCTCTATGTAGGGGAGCAACGGTCACAGTAACGGACCGTCCGTTGCGTTGCCTTTGTCACGGTAACGGTGAGCTCGGTTGCTTCGAAAAAATCATGACATTGATGAAAAAAATCCGAAAAAATTCCTGGCCTTGGGAATAAGTCGGTAAAGTCAGGAAACCAGTATTTCTCTTCGGGAAGCACTAGATAAGTGCTAGAAATCCCGTATTTGGTCTGTTTCTGCGGGAAGAAAATTTATCTCGTTGCCTTCTGAGGCAACGGTCACGCTCACGGTGGCCTCCGTTGCCTGAAAAAGAGGCAACAGGTATGTCACGGTCCTCGGTCAGTTGCTCCCCTACATATTGAGACAGTATTGACGGCCTCACAGCAGTAGATAGCCCTGCTTTCAACAACACTCCTATCCAAGCACCATCGGCGGGCACAGACACGTCCGCCAAAATGGCAGACATGTCCACCATGTTGGTGCACACCTCAACCATTGCAGATCCACCACTTGTATCAGCATTCCCGTCAGTGGATGCACCTTCCCATCCAGCCCCTGCCATTGTGCAACCCCCGCCGCTTCCAAATCAACCAATAGAGGCAGTGGCGGACGTGTCTGCCCCCTTGACAGACCAGTCTGTCCCTTCTCCTAAGGTGACATCTGCATCTGCGACCCCGCCACCACCGCCAGCGCTCGGACCAGCTCGTGGTTGTGATGAAAGAAATTGAATTCCTCCGGTACATCTCCATGCACCGCCGTTCAGGCGCACAACTACTGGGGTAGTCCAGCCGGAGCCGTGTCGGGCCCTCGGGGTGCACTGCCAACAAGCTGTGGATGGCGGCTAGGACACCGAATAAAGGAAATCTTGACCAGGTAAATGCCATTGCGTTTCCCGCACCAATGGCAAAAATCCCGCTTCTACCTAGGTCAAGATTTTCCTTTATTCAGTGTGGCTAGCTAGAACAAGGGTGGCTGCTACCTAAGGCTCCAATTGTTTTCCTTTTTAAACGTTTTAAACTGTAAAAACTGTTTTTATTTTCTTTAGTTTGGGCCTGGGCCTAGACGAAAATAAATTGTAAACAAATGATTAAACAATTACTTTTTTTGGGCGGCAGACCAACGCGGATACCCGACCTGTGAACCCGCGGGTCCAAGACCGATTTTTGGCCGATTAAATCCTCCGAGCTGTGGCACAAATATGGGATGGCGATCTTCAACTTTGACGTGTTCTTGACCCCGTACCGAACACTGAGTTCAATCCAGGAGGTTGAACCCGCTGGGGGAGACGTCTCTGGAGACGTATCTGGAGAAAAATGATGAGACAATGTCGATCAAATGAGTCTGGAGACAAACTCTGCCGAAAGACAAATAGCATTCTTCCTGCCGTAAGTCAAGTGTAGGTGGTTGAAGCGTCAACTATTCTCAATTTTTTTTCGATTTAATTACAAGTTGTAGATGATTTGAACTAGTGGAGGACTTTCCACAAGCCATATCATATATTAGAGCTTGTTGGAGGGGTGCCAACCGTGCCGGCACACCACCTACTCTGATTAAATTTAAAGCCGAGGGTTCCCACAAGCTATAAACATTTTATTTTGCTAGAGTTTATGGTCACACAAGAGATGTAAACAACACGTCTCAAAACTCCAAGTCAGATCCTACACTCACAAACGATGGAAATTGACACATTTTTCCTTCATCAGGAGCTCGCCGGATGCACAAGGGAAGTGGTGGTGAACGAATGGGGAGTAAAAAGACCAGGTGGGTGGTCGTTTCCACCGGGAGTGTGCCATTTGCAAGGCACCCAACGTTGCCACTATGGGCAGCAAGGAGATGGGGTGGAATCGAGAGACAGATGCGCAAGGGAGGTGGTGTGGAACAGACCTGGAAGTAACTGGTCCGACCTAGTCCGGTGTCGTATGGCTGTGAATTCTCGCCCAAAGAGGCAGCCAGCCGTTTAAGAGGATGAATTCGAGGTGTGATTATTCTGAAGAGGGGATAGGGACCCCTCCTCTAGATTATAATTAATTCAACTCTACAAGAGGGTCCAAAATATTCCAACTGAGATCTGAGCCCATGGGGTCCCGACAGCTGTCATGTCAGTGTGGTGATTCAGCGCGGTTTGAGCTCGAAAAATGTGAAAAACATTTTCTAATGCTTATGGAAAGTCAACCAGTCTAATGGACTCGCTACTGGAAAAGAAAATTCAGAAACTGTGTTACTTAGTAAGTAACATAGTACTCACATCGAACGAACCAGCACGGCCGGCCGACTTTTCAACCCGACCTGTGAAACAGGATAAACCCGAGTGGTCTTTCTTCTGGTAGCTAAAGGCCTGAATTTTTTAGAGAGGTAACTAGAATCGGCCCATGGATTTGGTTTTGAAAGAATTTGAAAGAAAAACAGCACACTCTGGAAATAAACGCGCTTGAAGAAGGGTCCGAAAGTCCCCGGAGGTGGTTAAGCGCGTCTATATAGGTAATAAGCCGGAGATAGCTGTCCATCACTTTAGAATTGCGGCGATCATTTTTTGACGTCTCTGGAGAATTGATCCCAGTGGGTTCGCTTACCCACAGCAAACACCTCACGAGATCGATGGTTTCCTCACGAAAGCACAGCTCAAGCAGGCAGCGCAGCTGCTCAAGTACAATCCCGAGCGCGATCTTGTTGACAAAAGGCCGGGCACGGTGCCGGTGTTCGTACACGCGGTCAGGCAGCGGCCAGCCATTCGCGATCGACCTGAGCGTGCCGGCAGTGGCACGCGTCGTGGTGACACTGACGGGCCCACATCGCGTCTTGAAGACAGTGGACCCCGCGGTGACGTCACGCGGCAGCGCGATCGTGCGCTTTGAGCGCGTCGACGAGGATCCGGAGCGCGAGGAGCTGTGTCTGTGCGTTGTGACACCGCTCCCAGACTATCACGATCGACTCAGACCGCACTACGGCGACCAGCGGCCGCTCTCACACCCCGTGTGCGAGGACTACCTTCCCAAGTTCTGGGCGCCGGGCATATGGCAAAGGCTGGAACCCCACCTTCTACTCCTCGCTCAGTCTTCGCCTCCAAGGGAGGACTAGCCGACCGCCTGATCAAATGCGCCACCCTCCCAGCCACGGCTCGGACCACACCGCCATCTACGCCACCTTCGACGTCGCCGTCGCCCACCGCGAGGTCCCGCTGCGACGCAACTTCCGTGACGTGGACTGGAAGGAATTCCCCGTCCAGCTGGAGATGCACCTGGCCGCACACCCCCTACCCCAGCTGCCGCTCTCCACCCGCGGGGATGTGGACGAATACGCTGAATCCCTCACGCGCGTCTTTGTCGAAGCGCTGGAGGAGCACGTCCCCCTCTCACGCCCGTCACCCAGTCGCGTCGCTGGGGAGCAAGGACTTGACTGCGCTCCGCAAAGGGTACAACCGAGCCCACCACACGATCGTGAAGGACGACCCCGCAGACTGCGATGCGCGACGCGCGGAACAAGTACCACAGCGCCATCCGGCGCGAAAGCGCGCGCACTGGCGGCGGTACATCACGCACCTCCCGCGCTGCGACATTTGGAAGGTGGCAAAGTTTGCGATGCCGGACCCCACCTCCCCTCGGACTCCCGCATTCCTGACCCCGCATGGCATGTCACACGACCCCAGCGCAGAAAGCCCGAGTCCTCCACAGAAATTCTTCCCCCCGCGCCCGGCCATCCCTCCCCCTGCTACAGACCCCCTGCCGTCCCCTCTCCCCACGCCCTCGTTCACCCTCGACCATGTCTACCCGCCATAGGCAAGATCTCGCCCTGGAAAGCGCCCGGCCCGTCGCCATCCCCAACGTCGCCATCTCGGCGGCCCGGGACGTTCTCGCACCCATCCTCCTCAACATCCTTGAGGCTGGCCTGCGCTTAGGATACTTCCCCGCCGCCTGACGCACACCTTCTGACCATCGCCCTCCGCAAGCCCGGCAAGAGCGACTACAGGGTCCCCGGCGCATACCGGCCCATCGCGGACGAGGAAGTCTGGGAAAGCCACCGAGCGGCTCTCGGGCTTCGTGGAAGCAATGAGCTCCTCTCCCCGAACCAGTTTGGGGGGAGACCGGGACGCTGCACCATTGACGCCCTCCTGCAGATCACGCAGAAGATCAAGGACGCCTGGTGGGTCGGCAAGGTAGCGAGCGCGCTGCTCATGGACGTGTCGCAAGCCTTTCCCTCCGTCAGCCACGCCCACCTCATCCACCGCCTGAAGTCAAAGCGCATACCCAAGCAGACCGTGGGACTCATCGCTAGTTTCCTCAGCGACCGCAGCACCACGCTCGTCATCGACGACTTCCGCTCCGCCCCCTGTGCCGTCCCCAATGCCCTCCCCCAGGGATCGCCCCTCAGCGCTCTCCTGTACTACTCATCTTCGCACACGAGTTCCGAGCAACGGGACGACGGGGTACATCGATGACAAACGCGACTTGAGGTCGGCTCCAGCGTGGAGGAGACAACCGAGGCACTGCGCGACCACATGGAGAACGACGCCCTCCCCCCTCCGAGCGCCTCGGACTGGGCTTCAACCTCCCGAAGTTCCAGCTTGTTTACTTCGTTTCCCCCCGCCGCCACCGCGACCACTACCGCCCAATCCCGCTCGTCATCGACAACATCGCCATCGCGGCGTCCAGCAGTGCGAAGCTCCTCGGCGCCATCCGCGACCACAAGCTCTCGTTCCGGAGCCATGTCGAGCTCGCGCAGAAACGCGAGACCAAGGCCATCCTCGCGCTCTCTCGTGCATCTCCTCCCCCTCCTTCGGCTTACCCCACTCGTAACGTGCAGCAGCTCTTCCTGGCTGTCGTAGTACCCCGCATGGAGGACGCGCTACCTGTATGGTACAGGCCGGTCTCCCCGAACGAGGACGCGCAGAGCGGGGACGGTATGGATCGCGAAGGCCCGCGGGAAGGTCCAGCGGCACGCCACGAGGCTCGTCGCGGGCGCACTGCGAACGACAGCCACGGACGCGCTGGACTTGCACGCGAACCTCCTCCCCGTAATATCCGACTGAACCGGTCGGCGTTCAGCGCGGGCGTGCGTCGCCCTCCCTCCTCCCATCTAACCCGGTCCGCCAGATCGTCCGCCGCTGCCGCTACGTGCCCCACTTCCATCGTTCCGCTATCCACCACCTCATTGCCGCCTTTCCCATCCTCCGGGACTTCGAGACCGTCGACCCCAGCGCGCTGCCGGCCAGAGCGCCCGCCGGTGCGCGGCACGACTCGCGCCCGAAGGAAGCCGCGACGAAGGAGATGGAAGCGGTGCAGCGCAAGGGGGCTCTGCGTCTCCACGGACGGACCAGGATACGAAGGAGGGGCGGGAGCGGGCAGCGGCAGTCGCGATGAGGGGGAACCACATCGGTGAGCACAGAACGAAACACCTGGGGCCGCTATCGGAGCACACCATCTTCGAATCCGAAGTCGCAGGCGCCATCCTCACCCTGGACATCGTCAGCAACGTCCCGCGCCTCACGGAAGTCGATATCTGCATAAACTGCCAACCACGCCATCACCGCCCTCTCTCCTCAGCCCGGACAACACCTCATCGCCGCCTTCAGCGTCCCACCGCCGCCTCCTCAGCAAACGCAAGACTCTCCGAGTCCGACTCCACTGGGTCCCTGGCACTGCCGTCGGGATCGCGGGCAACGAAGCAGTGGATGCGCGGGCGAAGGAGGCAGCACGGCGACTCAACGGCCCTGACAACGCGAGTCAAGCTTTTGACACCCCGCTCCCAGTCAGCAAGGCGGCAGCGATCGCGGCAGGCAGCGCGGCGTTCAGAGAGATGGATTTCAGAGTGGAACACCTCCCCGCGACGCACCCGACTCTCCCTCCTCGGCAACCACCCCCTGCCTCGCAATCTCGAGAATGTACGACGACCTGAGCCGGCCCCAATGCAGTGTGCTCACCCAGCTGCGCACAGGGCGTCGGGCTCAACGCATATCTCCATCGCTTCAACCTCGCCCCCTCCTCGCGCCGCGCCCGAAACCGTCCCCCACGTCCTCCTCTGCCCAGCGTTCCGCCGCCAGCGCCTCGAACTGATCCTCAAGCTCGTACAGCGCGGCTCTCCCTCAAGCTCCTGCTTGGCGTGAAGGCGGACCACAAGTCCGTCCTGTCGTTCGTGCGCAACACCAATCGCATCCCCGCTACCTACTATAGAACCATGACCAGCATCGTATCGTTTCTTTTTTTTCCCCCCTCTCTCTCCCACATATACCTCTCTCTCTCACACACTACTTAGACTCGGAACCCATACCGCCATCGCATAAAATTCGTACTCCCTACTCATAGCTATACTCTACTCCCTATCTATGATACACACTTGGCGGCGCCCACGCAAGTTGACCCACTCGGTCGTCGTACAAAGCCAACCCGATATCGTTGGGCTGCGAAAATACAGAGCGCCCAAACCTGAATCCGCTCAAGGCGGGACATCTCGGCATACCTTGTTACTCTGTTCGATTAAATAACCATTCACTGCATTTTGACAGGTTCTGGACGCACGTCAGCCGAGCGTTGGCGAGGTCCGCGCGAGGTCGGTCTGGAGCTCGGCAAATTCGCTTAGGTTCGGCCTAGCTTTGGCGAGGCCCCCAGATTGACCTCGCACGGACCTCGGGCTAATGGGGTCAGGCTCGGCTCAAGGAACTGTCAAAATGCAGTGAACATTGCCGACGGCGTTAAACTCGATAACCCGCTGCTCAGTCATCTTCTGGATGTCAGAGAGATGATATTGCTCGCTGCAATTTCCTCCGCGGACGGAAACATAAACGGGAGGAAAACAAAGTGTGCTGCCCGCACGGTGGTGTTGAATGAGCTATAAAGGGAGTACTGTAGCATTTTATTCAGTTCGTACCGGCTTGTGACCTGTGACCCAAAAGTACGAAAGTCAGTTTTCGTACTTGGCCTCGGGAGAACCGTGACATCGCCAAAATTTTCGTACTTTCGTCGGAAAGCGCTAGGAAAATTCTAATAGCATGTGCTAGAGTGGATAACAGGGTGTAAAGTTTGTGATATTTAAATGAGAGCTGTGTAGCAATTTGGCCAGAATCCAGAGATGGTGAGACGGTCGAGCGCAAGGAGGAAGGTGCAGCCGTGGGATCGCCGAATTGGTTCTGTCAACAATGGCAGCTCGTGCATGCCACGGCACGCGCGCAACCGTGTAAGCCGAAATTTCGATTTTTTGGGCGATTTTCAGCGATTTTGTGACATTCTGGCGGTTTTTCGTACTCGACCCCAGTGACCCGTGACATGTACGAAAATTTTCGTATTTTTGAAGCCCTGTGACGCGTGACGTACGAACTGAATAAAATGCTACAGTACGCAACAGTTGCGCAACGGCAAAACCCTACGGAACGTCAGCAAATGAAGCCACATAAAAAGTACACACCCATCGGTACCATGCAAATCATAGGTCGAGTAGCCAAGAACCTCGGTCATGTGCGTGTTGAATATCCTGGCAGTATCATCTATGGTCCAGTTGGCAGGCGGCGCAGACGAAAAAACAAAGCCCGGAAGCGATGGAACCACAACGTTGTACAACACTTTCTTGTCGCTAGAACTCGTCGACAACTGTGTTAGCGGATTGATCACGGAGAGAAACTCATGGAAGAGCCTGTGCAGATATTAATACAACGTAGATTTTGGGAGCACCAAATTACCTGGCCATCCATGAGCAAGATCAGCGGAATCGCATTCGGGTCCTCGGATTTCTGATGTACAAAATGCATAAATACTTTGCCCTTCGATCAGCGCAGTGAAGTGCGAGAACCTAATTGTTTAGCAGTGTCAGACCAGACAATTCAAAAAGCTCAATCAGTTCCGCTTGCTGCGCTTCCCAGTCGAATTTCGTCAACCAGTCGCGTCGCAATTCGCGGAGCACGTCTAATTCGATTCCTTCTTCTGAACCGGCGTCGGGATACA
>JARKIC010003220.1:0-29661 GCA_029378375.1 Mycena olivaceomarginata | reverse complement strand
GCACTGTTGTGATTCAATAACGTCCAGGGCTCCGGCCCGCGAGTAGAAGTGAACATCGAGCCCAGAGAGATCACGGTCTTCGGGCTCCAAAACACAGGTGCGAATGGCCGCAAGGATGTAGGTGATAGCGCCATCAGTGTCAAGTGCGCGACAAGCGTCAGAGAGATGGATACAGTAAATGTGTTCCAGTTGGCCGTAGAATGTTTCAAGCTGGAAATTTTCTTCACGATTCCGATATAGGGCATTTTGGTCAACCAACATTTCGTACTGTTGAAATTTATAAAACAGATGAGCTAATGGCAAGAGTGAAATATAGGTCCAGACAAACCCGAACGTAGGTCGCGTCGCGGCCGTCTTCGGCAAGGTTGCCCACAGAAACAGGACCGCATTGTGTCTCCGGCCTCAGAATCAATACGGCGCACCTTGCCCCATTCTTCAATAACCACGTCTTTGAGAGCTTTAGTGATCGATCCAATTTTACCACCTGTTCTCGTGGAAAGAGCTATCGCAATTGAACGAATAGCGTTCGTGGTGGGTCGATTAGGAGACTTTGGGGGCAAGAGGATGCAGGTGGGATCTGTAGGACGAATGGGCAATTAACACGAGCAGCAAATTAGCGAATGAAATGACTCACAATCAGGGTCAGAGGAGGAACCTTGAGGATCGACAGCAGGAGCCGTCAAGGATAGTTCCAGAGCAACATTGTAAACGGTCTTAATCTGGTCAGTTTGAGCGACTTCACCAGATATCTATCGATCGATGCCCAGGGAAATCTGCGACTCCGAATTCCCGGCTGAATACTGCCGCAGAAGCGTTCCATTGGAAACGCCCAGTAGCACCACACCGGCCCACAAAACTTGATCCCGGCGGCGATGTGGAGTAGAGCGTGGATGGTCAGAGGGCAAACACCCATACGGCTAACATCATACTGAAAATAAATCCTGAACAAAGATTAATGCCGGTACCAACAAACGCAAAAACTATCGCCGTAACATACCTTTCGTACTCTTCAACCCACGCAATGAAACCCGTTCGCAGAGTCTCAATCTCTTCATCCGTGATCTCGAACTGCATACACAAGTTCAAGAGACGGACCAGTCAAACAAAGTGGCGGTAATATTTGGGGCGCTTGAAGCGACGTCGCAGCAGTACAGGGCCTAGATAGAGAGTCCAGAAGGACCACATCTCGGCCGATACATTGGGGCGGTCCTTTGCAATGTTCGGGATACGGCTTCCATACGCAGAAGGGATTGTATCTGAGGCGGCAGAAGTACTGGCTGCCACAGCCTCCGAGACACCCTTGCCCAGCTCGTATTCCTCGGAACCTTCATCCAACTTCTTGAATTCGCCCGTCCACAACAAAGTCAGGTTCTTGACAAGGTTCTCCCCAGATTAGGTGCATGAAATCGTAAGGAAAGGAGTTGGGGAATGATAAGGAGTGAAGATACGATAGAATCGGAACACCTTTGACGCCGGATTTTTTGGCGCGGCGTTCTGCCTCTGCGGTTGTTGTCGCGGCCTCAACCTCCTTGCCTTGGGAGATTATTTCCTGTTGAGTACGCAGCGGCAAGTTATTTGGATCGTATTTTTTTGGTAGC
Organism: Mycena olivaceomarginata; assembly: GCA_029378375.1. Lineage (NCBI taxonomy): Eukaryota > Fungi > Basidiomycota > Agaricomycetes > Agaricales > Mycenaceae > Mycena > Mycena olivaceomarginata. The sequence goes on along the minus strand of JARKIC010003220.1, from coordinate 28,063 downwards.
CGTGGGATCTGCCTGTACGTCGGGATGGCAGGAGCGGTCCAAAGGCACGTAGTGAGTGGTTGCACGAGCGCCAGGTATGCGTAAACCAGTAATCCTGCACATTCGGCATGGGCAGAAACCGTTGTGGCCCTTCATTCGCTATGAACATTGAGACAGCCGGGATATCACCAAAAACGAGGATAAGATACGCTCGCAGGGCAAACAATTTGCCCGATAAGATATCAAATGCCCGCACGCCCGCGGCTAGCCGTAACAGCTCCTGTATAGCGGGCCACAGGAACAAGTCTGAGTCTTTGGGTTTGTTGGGTCCAGGGATGACGCCCAACGCGAGGATGAGGTGTAGCAGGAAGCGTAGGTCAGGGGGGAGATTGTAATTGAAAAGGATAAGTGGCCAGGCGTTCTTCTTGCGACGTTTAAACGGCGCGAATCCATCCTAGGCTGCACCCAGAGCAACGTCACGACGATCAGAGAAGTAGTCGTATTTCTGCTTTTTGCCGTTGATTTCAACGGCTGTCGTGCGAAGGGACCGGTAATGCGAGCCGTCAAAACACATCCGTTGTGAGCCCGGGCTTGTGCAAGTGCTCAGCACGGTACTGCTGCTTCTCTGCCATTTCCTGATTACTGGCAAAGGCGATGAGGCGAGAACTTCTTTCGGGGTTTCCCGTTCGCACGCCACCTGCTCTCTCCACAGTACGGGCACTGTTCGAGGTCGGTGTGGGGCCCAACATAGCAGAGGCAGGAATTTGGGCAGCAGTCATATATCTGCGGCTTGAAACCCGCGAGAAAATTGACGCGGGACCGGATGGTGTCAAGTTTGGGGAGAGGAGGGGTCTGGGGAAAGGCTAACGGTATTTTTTTGAATGCCCTGTCCGTCGTATTCGTTTGGACTTTATACGAGAATGCTTTACAAATAGCCAAGTCGTAAGCGCTGAGTTTATGGGCTGAGGATCAAAAAACATGTTAGATCTTCAGATATTTCGTTGGAAGAGACAGAGCGGACATACCAATAGCTGCCTCGGCGTCATACGCCTCACCGAGCGAGTCCCACGCCGAAAGCCCTGGCGCTTCAAAACTATCCCAATCAAAGATATCCGGCTCCTCGTCCGAGTTCTCTGCATCACTGTCCTCCTCTCGGATCTCGTCACCATCGTCTCCTCCATCGCGCGACTCAGAATCACTCTCATCTTCCAGAACAAGCTCATGTGCACTCCAGTGCTCGTGCATGATCATCTCAGGATCCACCAGCCCCAGTGGCCCGTCTCCAAGATCGAGTGTATCCTCGGCAATGCCAGTTTCGCCCAAATCAAAATCCGGATCCGACCCATCGACAAAGGCGGACTCAAAGGCATCCAGGCCGTCAACATCCATAGATTTCATCCCAGATGGCTCTGCGTTGTTGGTTTGCTGGCTGGGGCCGGAGATTGGTCCAAAGACACACTGCTGTCTGGACTGAAGTGTGTCGGCCAGAGCAGGGTAAGGCTGGGTATTTGCGGCTCGGCGGTGTTCGCGCTCACGCTCACGGGAAATTTTGAGGCCGCAACAGGCACATATGACTTTTTCTCGAGGGGCCATGAGCAGAGACGAGCACAAGAGGTGGAAAGTGGATATATTGGGACTAGTCATGTGGCGCACGGGCCCGCTGACAGGCCTGGTACTGGGGCACCCGGGCATTTATTCAAATCTGCTCGAGTCGCAACATACTATCATGTATTTCATTACATTACGACATCATCTCACAAGGGCTAATGCTAGCCTGGGCAGTTAGCTAAAAGGGATATAATGTGTCTCGAACCATTAGAAAGACACTGGACAACGATCCTGGAAAAGGGTTGACGTGAAAAGTCGTTAATGGAGCAATCGCGGAAAGTGCCTTACCATCCTGGAAATGGATTGGGGCTACTGCACATCCCTGACCAAGGGCGTATTACGAGGGATTATCCTTCTGAACCAGAGGGATCATTATTAGACATCATCTGACGTCTTCAGAACCGCCAAGAGGAGGTTGGGCTTGGGCGATCAACAGATTGACTAAGAAACCATACTCGGGTAACTGGGAAGCGACGGCTATCACAGCTTTCAGACAAAGCATTGTAACGGTTCGAAGTGGAACCAGTTGGGTGGCTGATTACCGAAGAGGGTAACGATGTGCTGACGAGGCTGTCGGCTAAAAGTTGACATATCAACAATATCCCATCACGATCGTTCTAAGCAATGTAGATCTTGACTCATCGTTGAGCTCGGCTCGTTGATGTTTCTTATAAATCTCTTTCTTCTTTACTAATCATTTGATATCCGGCAGTAGACCATTGGCTAGCTGCCAAACCGCTAGTCATATACCCTAAACCCTGTCGCGCATTGGTATCTGTCTCGTTTATATTTAGGATCCTGTAAAGTATTTAAGTGGACTAGAGGATCTTATTGAACCTCAAGCTTCTCAAAACTCGTCCCAAACCTTACGTTCAGAGTCATCTCTATTAGAAATGGCAGACGGAGCGAATCCAGCACTGGTTGGCGGAGCCAGAGTTGCGAGTTTTAAAATTCCATACGCATGGGATAATAATGCTCCCAAATTCACTACGGATGATCATGAAGACCTCATGACTTTTGTTGACCATGTGAACCAGATAATGGAACACGCCGGCGTTACAAACGATGCTGAAAGGAAATTACACTTTACGAGTTATCTTCCTACAAAACGGAAGGCGACTTGGAGAGCGCTTCCTACCTATAAAACGGGAACATATGAGGAATTCCTCAAAGAAATCTACCTTAGCTATCCTGAGATAAAATCAGAGAGGGCGGGTACCATAGATCTTCTGCAGAAGCTCTGCAAAAAGAACCGTGGGATCACGGTAAAGGAAGAAGGTCGTCTTAGACGGTTTGGAATCGAATTTCTTACGGAAGTAAAGAAACTCTTGACTGCGCCTGTTCTGATCACGAACCAGATCGCTTGCGATTTTTACTACGAGACGCTAGAACACACCTTTGCGACAACCTTAAAAATGTCCATTGAGAGTTCGGCTCTTCTGCGTGCTCAAATTCCTGCTTTGCTCGTACCCGCGAATAATCCAGCGAATGTAGCAACCGCGATTGAGTCTCGGGTGGAAGATCCGATAAATATAGCGGATCTTGTAAAATTGGCAGAAACCCTGGCTAGGAGTCAGAGTAGATCAGCTTCCCTTTCAGTTGGTACCAAAGACGAAATATCTGTGAGGCCTCTTAGCTTCCCAACCACCAAAGTCGAACCTTATGAGGAACGGCTGGAGGAGATGAACAGTGCTATCGCACAATTGAGGGATCAATACGTCTTGAGCCAGAAAGCGAGTGAGCAACGTCACAACGAGGTTCTTAAATCTCATAGTGAGGTTCTTAAAACGTTGGCACAATTCGCGAAGGACCCGCCTCCTCACATGAACAACAACCGTTCAAACTACGCGTACAACACGCAAGGCCCGAGTCGACCTCAATATTCGAGAGACCGAGAGCCCATGAAGGATCATGATTGCTATTATTGTGAAGAATCAGGCACTTCTCGAGAGAATGCCCTCATAAAAGAGAACACATCAACAAGGGTTGGTTAGCATTCGCGGATGGTAAACACAAATTGGGTGATGGCAATTATATTCCGACGGGCAATGGGACTCAGAAGCAGAGGGTAGATAATTATTGGAAGAACAAGGCGATCAGCCAGAATTGGGTTGGTGCTCCGTATGACTTCGAAGCGTACAAAGAAACGGGGAGGCCTATGGATTTCCATGAGACGGCTATGGACGAAATTAGAATGTTGAAAGTCCAGCTCGCAAAAGCTAGGCAAGTAAATATTCAAACTTCTGTCCCACAGGTGGTTCAACCCACCTATATGGCTCAAACTCAACCGACTGCGGCAGCACCGTCAAACTTTGATTTTGGACAAGCCTTTCAGGCTTGGCTAATGAAAAGTATGAATTCGGGAGAGCTACCTGCTACGCAGGACCAGTTTGCAACGACTAGGACCGGGTTAAAGACTGGTACTTCGCCCAATCCAAATTTCTGAATAGTCCTAGGATTGAGGCAAAGGCTCGATTTATGAGACCAGCTAAGCCTCCTGAGGACCGTAATGAAGCTAGTTTAGCAAACGCTAGAAGGGATTGGAGGGCTAGGACAGCCGAGATCACAGAAAAGGAGCGGGACTTGGAAAGAACGTCTGGATTAAACCGAAGTGGGACAATCGCGGATGCTGTTGAATTACCGTTTCGCAATGTTCCGCCGGTCAAGTCGACCTCGGAAGAACCTGCACCTATTCGGGGTGAAGAAGGGGTGGAAATAGAGGAAAGAGTCTACCAGGTTAGAGCTCCAGTACAACGGGATGGGATAGGGAGAAAATTAACCGACCAAATACTAAGTTCCGAAGTTACCTTGGAACTCAGGGATTTGGCTAGTGTTTCTCCTGAAGTTCGAGAGACGATTAGAAGGGATCTAACGAAATCTCGGAGACCTGTAAAACCCAACCATGTGAAACAAGTCATGTTCGAAGAGGAACAAGATGTCTTGCCGTTCCTAGATGAGGAGGAAGATTTGAAACTGGAGTACGACGCACTCAACCTGAGCGAGTTGCCTAGAGTCTCATCGGCATTTGTTACCACAATCGCGGATGGTGAGGTCCCTGTGGGTTCGGTAGTAATACCGGACCCCTACGTACAATATTTGGAAAGTTTGGCTCCTGGCGAGGTACCTAAACAAGTATACGTCGACCCGAAACAAATATACGTAGCAAGGGATTCAGCCCATCTTCGAATGGTCTTTCCAAATATTAATACGCAAGGCAAAGTAGAATCTGTAATGGATTCAGGGTCTCAAATAGTCTCGATTTCGCTGGATCAAGCAGCGGAATCAAGATTAACTTGGGATCCTGATATACAGATCTACATGCAAAGTGCAAATAGGTCGTTGGAAAGATCAGTGGGTCTGGCAAAGAACATACCGTTCGCCTTCGGGGGCATAACTGTCTACCTGCAAGCCCACGTAATAAGGGGCCCAGCGTATAAGGTTTTACTCGGGCGACCCTTTGAAGTCTTAACCGAGTGTCAGATAAATAACAATCGCGATGAATCACAGACAATTACCTTGAAGGATCCTAATATGGGAAAACACTGCACAATGATCACCTTTCCGAGAGGAAAGGAGTCAGAAAGCAAGGCTAAAGCCCCGGATAAGGAAGAAGAGGAACGCCTAGGACCGACTGCTGACCCAGAGACGGTCAACCAGGGTTTTCGCCAAGCTTCGATGAATTAGTACAGTTGCAAGAACAAGGAGAAGTGGCGTTGAAACTCGGCTTTAATGAGAAGCAGGAAATGGAGATCCTGGGATATTATCTGCCTAAAAGGATGAATTTCTCTGAAAACGAGGTTCAGGAAGCCTACCTTAGTGCGTTTAAAAATTCGAAAGAGCTAAAGAAAGATAAAAATGCAAGGGCATTGTTTAGAGAATTTCGAGAGCGTCCTAGAAGTGAGGCCAAAGGGGAACCACAGAGATGTGATATCTTTACGTGGAGTCAGGCAGAAGGGCCAGTAGGGCAATCTGACGACTATCCGCGGAAAGCTAGCGCAGATATGGGGGTCCACGAGTCCTGTAGAAAAAGGAGCTCGGATACCGTGCATATTTTCACGCAGGGGGAAGTCTGTTCTTGCCAGGAGAAAATTGGGTTCATCACAGGTGCACCAATTAAGCCAAAAGCTGAGGGACGAGCATCCGCAGATAATCCCTTCTCAGTTTTCGCTGGGAAGAAATACAAACCGGTTGGGCTTAAGGTTCGACCGGTGTATACAGAGCTACCCGAGCAGTACAGGATCAAAAGAAAGATCACTGGGGACCCTTTAGCGGACTTACCAACGCTGAATCCGAATCCAAGGGATTTCGTGCCAACTGGGCGATACACGACGGAATGGAAAGAGATAATTGACGCATTGCATAAAGGCGATTTCCTATGGCCAGAAGAAAGAAAACTCATGCACGAGTTAATGATGGTTCAGGAAAAGGGGTTCGCTTGGAATGATGAGGAGCGAGGGAGCTTCAGACATGATTTCTTCCCACCGGTTGAATTTCCTTTAGTAGAACATGAGACCTGGGTAGAAAGAAGTATACCTATTCCTCGAGGGCAGTTAGAAGAGTTCTGCAAGATCATAAAGAAGAAGATTGATGCTGGCGTATATGAACCTTCTAACGCCTCGTATAGGAGTAAATTCTTCGGTGTAGTAAAGAAAGATGGCAAAAGCATCCGTCTAGTACACGCATTGGAACCCTTGAACGCGGTAACTATTGCGCATTCAGGAGTCCCACCAGCTACGGACGAGCTAGCAAATCACTTTGCGGGATGCGCTTGCAGTGGAAGTCTTGATCTATACTCGGGATATGACCATCGAGATATCGCGGAAGGTTCCAGGGATTTTACCACCTTTCAGACGCCCTTTGGGGCACTGAGATTAGTAAAATTACCTCAGGGATGGACGAACTCAGTCCCTATCTTCCACGACGATGTAACATATATTCTGGAAGATGAGATTCCGCATGTAACGATACCTTACATCGACGATGTACCTATCCGGGGGCCTAGTTCGAGGTATCAGGATAAAGATGGGACGTATGAAACCATTCCTGAGAACAAAGGTATTCGGTGCTTTGTCTGGGAACACCTCCAGAACGTGAACAGAGTAGTTCAACGTTTGAAATATTGTGGTGGGACATTTTCGGGCGCAAAGTCTATTATATGTTGGGATAGCTTTCCAGTTGTGGGACATATCTGTTCATACGAAGGCAGGCAACCAAGCGTTGATAGGATAGGGGTAATTGTCCGTTGGGGTCCTTTAAAAGATGTCTCGAGTGTTAGACAAATTCTTGGGGACAGTTGGGGTACTTCGTATGTTTATAAAAGACTACGGGAAGATATCTCAGCCTATAGCGAAGCTAGTTCGGGGTGATCAAGAGTTTGTGTGGGATACAGAGCAAGAGGAAGCGATGAACAAGCTTAAACAAGCAATCGCGGAAAGTCCTGCACTGCGTCCCCTCAACTACGACATCGATGCGGATATAGTATTGGCGGTAGAAACATCATGGATGGCAGTAGGGCTTCAAATTTATCAGATGGACCTGATAGACAAGTTCAAACGGCACTATGTGAAGTTCGCTTCGATAACTTTAAACCGGAGGGAATCGAGATTTTCTCAGCCCAAACGAGAGTTGTACGGACTGAAAAGAGCGCTAGAGGCAATGCAATACTGGTTATTGGGGTGTCGGAGGCTCGTAGTAGAGACGGATGCGCTCTACATCAAGGGCATGCTAAATAATCCAGGCATGGGTCCAAACACTACAATAAATCGCTGGATTGAACAAATCTTGATGTTTCAATTCAAATTGAAGCATGTAAAAGGAGCTACCTTTCCACCAGATGGGCTATCAAGGAGAGAACCCCAGCCAGGCGATGAAGTCTGGGAAAATAATGAAGACGGGCTGGATGAGAACTGTGACGATATTTGAGAGCAAACTTCAACAGTGTAAAACAAGCGAAAAGTGTCAAATCACACTGTTGAAGTTTGCTCTCAAATATCGTCACAATTTCTGATCCAGAACTGTTCTTAAGGCTCATTGAGACTAGTATTAAGTGTTTTAACAGTAGGCTTGACCCTATGGCATCCAGAACATGGTGAACAAGCACCCACAAGAAGATCACCCTGCACCATGGAGTATTCCCTGTTCCAGGTGTGCATTACTTACTTTTCTATTCCATATACATGAGAAATATCCAAATGGTGTGTTTGGGAAGGCCTCACATGATGGAGGAGTGCATAGTAAGGTCAAAATAGAATTTCTTTGAATGGCCAAAATGCGATGTTTTCAATTATTAGCATCTGATCACCTATCTGAGGAATGTCTTTGCAACCCAAAGAAACAATGTGGTGTATCCCAGAGTTATTTACAAGGGTATATACTCAAGATATCTTGATCAGAATGTAATTTAACGATTTTCGCTATTTTCACCCTATTGTTGTTCTCTAATAGGCTCTACTGTGTCCTAGGTGGCTTGAAAGACCACAAATATATAGGTCTATGTGGTTAGATCATCCAAAACGGTTGAGAATTGAGCCAGGGAGGTCGAAAACACTGAAACTTCCTTTTTGGGCAGAAGGTGTGGTGGCCAAAAAAGGAAGTTGACTAAAAATAGTGTCAAAATCAAAGTTGTAGAGCTTGTTGAGATCTATTTGGCTGTATTTACGGTTTTGCAAATAACCCCCTGGTTGTTGCACAAAATGCAAAATAAATTCCCGGAGCCGGCGATAAATGATGGCAAAGTTGATGTACATGCCTGGGAACTTTCCATCAATTGTTGTTATAGTGTTGATTGACAGCACCCTGCCTGTCAATCAATCTGTAGCCCAATACAGAAGGTGTATAAGCAAGTACAAATAAGGAAACCTCATGCCATTGATGCCGGAACAGGCAGCAGCATGCCGGGAATGGCAGGGGAAGGGTGCACATTACAATGTGCACCCAGGCCAGGAGGTGCAGAGTGCACATATTAATGTGCACTGCTGGAAAATCCAGGGCACATTATAATGTAGCTACAGGCAGTGGTGAGAAGAGCAATCGCGATTGCTCAGAGACGAACCAGCGTATTGATCTGCGGAGTCCTCGTGGGCGTAGTATTGAGTATGGACGCGTTTCTTCGGCGGAGGGACTGGAAAGTCGACTGTGACAGGTCCGGAGGCTGATTCGGGGGTCAGTACGGGACAAAATAGCCATAGCCTTGATGTAAGATGGCGCGGATCGGTCAAAGCCCTTCATATGGAGAAATGACAGGCGTACTGAAGAGGGACACGTACTGGGAGTGGGAGTAACGGGAAAAACCTACTCACGTTGTTGAGTAACTCGGCAAACTTCCTGAAAAACCCTTCGTAGTCAGGTGGGCTTACTGAAGCGTGGGCGTCAAGCGACTGGGTCGAGCGGTGACTAGCAGACGTAGTCCCTCCCTCAACCTGCGTATTGGAGAAAGAAGCACGGAGTTCGTCAATCGCGAGGATACACTGGGCGAGAGCCTCTAAAATAAAGAGACATACCCGTTCAGCGTCGATCTGCATAGGGTCATCGACCTCACCAGAACCAGTCATGGGGAACTCGGAATCGTCGAAGACAGAAACATCGTCATCTACGTCTTCAACGATGGCCTTGGACTTCTTGGGCTTCTACAGAAAAGACGGGATAAGTTAGATTTTGAGCAATCGCGATTGCTGAGAATTTAACTTACCATCCCTTTCGACTTCTTGGGCTTCGCAATAGCAAGGGCCCTCGGCCGCAGCTTGCTCCTCAGCAGCAACGCGCGCATCCTCAAGCTCAGTATGATGAGCCTGTTTGGGCGGCAACTGTTGCAGCAGAGAGACCAACGCGATGCAACTCGCGTTCAGTCTTGATGTGGGAACAAAGGTCGAGAATGACGGGGTAACGACCACCGATCACTCCACCAGGACCCGTAGCCGTCTGGTGATGAGAATTTTTCATGTTGAAAAGATGTCATAAAGAGACTTGTCACGAGCGATAGCACCTATCATGGTACTAAAGCCCTCCTGAAAAGGGAAGCCTCAGTCATGATATTAGAACTTGAACAATGTCGTCGTACCAGCGCGACAGTCTTTTCATCCAGAAAAGCACGCTATTTAACACGATCTGGGTACCGAGTTGCAGCGACGGAGTCACCGATAGCGAGGAGGCTGTCGACTATAGCCTTGGGCATAGTAGGAACGGGAGAGGAGACCATGTTTAATAAACGAGGGTATTCGGCGAAGATGCTGATATATGGCGTAAACTCGCAGGCGTCTTTATAGAATTCGCGGATACTATCCATTCGGGGAATATTTGCGCTCTGAGTAATAGTGTAACTGAGGACAGTTACGATTTATGAAAAGGGGAGGTGGGACATAGACAATGACAAAAATTCAAAAATTTTGGACTCTGAACGATGACTACATGAATCGTAGCCAAAGTAGGCGAGGCGAAGTGGTAGATCAAAGTAAGATCCTTTAGTCATCGGATAAAGAACACGTCGCTAGCAAAATAGCCGGATCGGCTAGCATCCATCTAAGCGACAAAAAGAGACGCTAAGTGATTCAGAACATGTGGGCATACGGGCCGGACCTTGGAGAGCATGTTATCCGATGCAAAATCACGATGAAGAAGCTTCCACGGATGCTGGGATCGACAATTATGTATCAAAAGATGCTTAATTCCGATTAAAGTAATCAGGAGCTGACGAGTCCTACACATAGTAGTAAGGAAAGGTAGGGTATGGCTACGGAGGGCCTACTCTAGGGCGTGTTGAAAGATTAAATAATGGAGTTTGGACATCAAGGACGATGGGAGGTTAAAGATCTTCTCCAGATCATCGAACCAGCCAGGGCGCGCGTTATGGGGATGGGTCGGATATATTCTACGATTCCCTGAGCGAAGAAAAGAGCTAATAGGGATAGGAGTGTGGTCCCAGATATGAAAAGCTGCGGTACAATCCGAGTAGAATTGAGCGACCCACGCATCCCGCTCTATCGCAATTGATCAGAGCAGCCCCTGGAGTATCGGAACAAACGCGTACCGATGTCTGGGAGTAGAGTAGAACGGATATCGCGGTATTGGGCCAAGCGTAGGCAGAAAGCCTCGCGATTGAGGAATACGCAATGGTCTTGGTTCATTTGAACAATACATGGGAAGCACAGGGCGTTCCAGCGAATAAATGTGCACGATGAAGGGTTTCCCAAGCAAGAGTCGCAAGGGTTCTCCTAGAAATGAGGAATCAGGGATGTCTGTGAACAGGCAAGAAGTCTTAGTACTGGGCGTAACTGGAACAAAGTCTCCACATTTGGAGCTAAGGCGTCGTAAATATTGGAGTAAGATGGCAAAGTAGGCCAAGAATCTTCACCGAGGAAATGACGAAGAGGGTCATAATCTGGGGCGAAAGGAGACATTGCCATGATAGATATTGCAATCGCGGTTGACTATTTATACCGGTTAAGATCGTCCAGAACCAAAGGATTGGAGTACTACCGTGGGTTGATGGGATATGTCTGAGAACCGAGATGGGCACGATTAATCAAAGGTGCCTTGATTGGTTGATTGAAAAGATTCAGTAAGAATTTTAGGATCGCTCAACAGGGAAGCAAAATATTGTTCGGATTATTCAGGTTATTCTACAGGTTACAATACTTGTACGAAAAATTTGTATAGTAAGACGAATTTGCTAAGTCCTTGACAATCGCGATTGTTCAGTTGCAGTATATCACAGTCCCCAACACGTTACTTCGACCCTGATGGTCCCGCTCCATCCTCCTCCGGCCAGTTCGAACCCTCCTCGCGGGGGAGGAGTTGGTTGGTGAGCCCCGTGCGGCGCGACGAGTAAGGAACTCGATGAGGGTCGGGAGATCCTCATCGGTTGGGAGATTGTTCCGGCGGGGGTCGCTGATGAACGGGTAACGCATGATAGCGGCCCGGTAATCAACGGACAACTCTGCCTCGGCTTCGAGCAAGAGTTGCCCCCAGAGAGGACGAAGGTCCTCCGGAATCTCCGTAATTTGAGGGAGACCATAGGGCCCCAGGTTCGTGACCACGCTGCGGATCCAGGCGCTAACACGATTACTCGCAACTGCGATACGCGCGCTGGCAAGGAAAAGCTGCTCACGAGCGAGCTCGTAGTCAGCACGGGCGGCGGAGAGATCGGTGATAAGCTCGTTACCACCTGTAAAATAAGTGGTTAATGAGCAATCGCGACAGAGGTAGTTAGAAATTAAAAGAGGAACTTACGCTCATTGGAAAGCCGGGTATACGGCTCGAGGTGGTTGGCCGCGCGGGCATGGTCGGCAACCGCGAATGTATGGCTGCAGTGGGACAAACACCCCTTGTCACAGTGCTCGCAGAGGGAGCGTGGGGCACCATGATCGCACTTGCGGTCACGGAGGATGCAGTTGGAGCATCCTGCGTCGAACTAAAGAACAAAAAGAATGAGAAATTGAGCAATCACGATTGCTCAAAACTCACCACCAGGGGCTCGCGACGTTGGCTAGCGAGCGTCTCGGCCGCCAAGGATATCGTATCCATCGGGGGAACAGGCTGCGGGGGGACATAGGCGGGGAGCTCGCCCTTCTTGCTCTTCCCGCAGGTCTTGCGCACAGGAATGGGGCAGCGGGTCGAGGTGTCCACAGGCGCAGGGGTAGTGGCTCGCGCCTTTCCCTTTCCCTTACCCTTTCCCGAAGCCTTGCCTTTAGATGTGGCAGGACCCGTCCGCTGGCGTTTCGCAGAGCGCGGCGACTCCTCCTCCTCCTCCTCCTCCTCGTTGTCGTCCTTCTCCTCCTCTCCCTCCTCGTTGTATGCCTCCTCAGCGGGTGGCGTGGACGACTTGCGGGATGACCGCACACGTATCATAGGCCGGCCCTTGGGGTTGATGTCCTGGGAGTAATGAGCAGAAGGAGAGATAAAATGGAAGAAGGCTTACCGGAACAGAAGAAATTTGCGCGGGAGGCGCTCTTCCCCGAGTAGTTTTCCCACCTCGCATAGTGGAACGAGCAGGACAGGGCTAGAAGAATAAATAAGAAAAGGAAGAAGAAACAAAGTGAGGAAAGTACGAACACGGAGAACGGGAGTGGGCTTTTTGGCCGCCATATCGGCCGCGATTGCTCGCGCATCCTCGGGAGAGATCTCCTGAGGATCGACCTCCATTTCGGGAAGAGGTGAGGGCGAACGAGCATCTGCGGATGCCTTTGGCTTAGAAGGAGAGCTCCGTATGGAGCTCGGCCGCAGCGAGCGGATATCGAAACTCGCGGAACCAACCGCGGAAGGGCCAGGTGGTGTCGAAGGCGACCTGGGCGTGGACAAAGGCGATGGCTCGGGGGGAGTCGTTGGCCGCTAGTGCGGGGAAGTGGACTCCGCACGCGCATCCAAGGTAGAGGAGGCGCTGGGGGCGTTTGTCCTGTATCCGCCGCCACCAGTACCACATGGGATCATAATCGGACATATCCATAACGGGATATGGCTCCGATGATAAATCCTCATGGGGAAGGCGAGGAATGACGAGCGACGGTGCGAGGACGCGGTTGGCCTAAAAACAAGAAAACGGGCAGGTCAGCTACGTACCCCAGTCAGGGAACAAAAGTACTTGCATGATCTGGAGACTCCGGGAGGAGGTGGTCCAACCAAACAGGGTTGCGCATCTCGGAAGGCAAAGACGCGATGAGAGACCGGACGGAGTTGAAGATGATGTGAGTAATGGTCGGGGAAAGACACCCCGCACGGAACTCGTCGATCAGCAAACTCCTAGGCAGAAAAAGATTAGCATTGATCAATCGCGATTGATGCAATTAGACTTACAAAAATGGGGTACTCAGGCGCTAGAGCGTCATTGAGGCAGAGAAACAGCCATCTGCGGCCCGTTACCCTCGCGAATACGATTTCTGGCCATAAAATGCACCAGAACTCGCAGGTTGGGTCGGGCAATCCGCAGAAGCGTAGAATGGTCCGCGACGGACAAGGGGTCGCAGAGAGGCTGGTCCATCGGAAACTCCTCCGTTCCCGGGAAAAGCCAAATTCTGGACAAAGGAGGATACTAGAGAAGGGCTTAGAAAAGAATAAGGAGTAAAATAAAGGGTCACGCACGGTGTCCCAGGTTGGAGAAGTCGCGGGCTCGTCCTCTGGAAGAAAAGCAGTCCAACCGCTCTGGACGCGCGCGGGTATGATCTGGGAAACCGCGGAAAACTAGTTTGAGGAGGCCTGCCAGAATGACCTTCTGAGCCCTGGAGTGCGGGATGAGCGCGTAGGAGCGCCGGATGGTCTCCTGAGCAATCGCAGATGGTCGGATATGGCTCATTTAATACTAAATATTTTAAAACGGGACTCACGAATACTGGGACTGCACGATCTAGGATCGTGGCCAGGTACGCGGGGTCGGTACGCCGAATGCGCGCAGGGATCCACACGAAAGGCATGAGCCTGTAGATAGTGGGGTGGGAGAAGAAAATAGAAAGGAGGCCATGAATCCCCTTCAGTTTGGACACGGGAGGGGCCGCGTTCTGAAGGGGAGACTGTTAAGAGCGGCCGCCCAGGGGTTGGAACCACGTCCGCATCCGTAAGATGGTACGGAGGTAGGTTGAAGTCAATATCCCCAGGACCGTCTGGGGCGTCAGCGCCCACGACATAGTCGCTGGGGGTATTGAAGAAAACGAAGGGGTTACGCTCGCTAGTGGGCTGCAAGGAACTGGACATGGTAGTTGAGAAAGAGTTGATATGTCGCGCATGTGCCGTGTTACGACACTGTGTACGGACCGTGGATACCACACATAACTCGAGTATCGTTAGAACAAAGGGCTGAATACGATGGAAGATGTTGTGCTTCTAGGAAAAATTCAATCACGGTTACTCCAAAGAGTGGATATTATGGCATTCTAAGAAGAGGGGCTATACCGTGGAACGAAATAGGGGCTAAAACATCAACTACGATCGTGTTAACTGAAAATTGGGTTGCTCTTCACATTTTAGCGAGGATTTCGGACTCGTAACCTAAAAGGGAATACGAACCACGATCCTCGTGGGTCAGAAAGTTCGAATGATGGGTGCTGACATGAACAGATCACTTCGATGACAAAATAAGATTTGTCATGTTCAGAGAAGGCTATTACGGCCGGTTGAGTGGGGATACTCAACATTTATGAAAAGGGGAGATGACAGGCCTGGTACTGGGGCACCCGGGCATTTGTTCAAATCTGCTCGAGTCGCAACATACTATAATGTATTTTATTACATTACGACATCATCTCACAAGGGCTAATGCTGGCCTGGGCAGTTAGCTAAAAGGGATATAATGTGTCTCGAACCATTAGAAAGGCACTGGACAACAATCCTGGAAAAGGGTTGACGTGAGAAGTCGCTAATGGAGCAATCGCGGAAAGTGCCTTACCATCCTGGAAACGGATTGGGGCTACTGCACATCCCTGACCAAAGGCGTATTACGAGGGATTATCCTTCTGAACCAGAGGGATCATTATTAGACATCATCTGACGTCTTCAGAACCGCCAAGAGGAGGTTGGACTTGGGCGATCAACAGATTGACTAAGAAACCATACTCGGGTACTGGTAAGCGACGGCTATCACAGCTTTCAGACAAATCATTGTAACGGTTCGAAGTGGAACCAGTTGGGTGGCTGATTACCGAAGAGGGTAACGATGTGCTGACGAGGCTGGTCGGCTAGAAGTTGACATATCAACAATATCCCATCACGATCGTTCTAAGCGATGTAGATCTTGACTCATCATTGAGCTTGGCTCGTTGATGTTTCTTAGAAATCTCTTTCTTCTTTACTAATCATTTGATATCCGGTAGTAGACCATCGGCTAGCTGCCAAACCACTAGTCATATACCCTAACCCTGTCGCGCATTGGTATCTGTCTCATTTATATTTAGGATCCTGTAAAGTATTTAAGTGGATAGTTATGGGAGGAACGGCAGTGAATCTCACCCCACCTGTTGGACCCGAAGTTACTAGACTTCACGCTTAACCGGTCGAGTAGTCATTCATTCGGAGACACCCAGAAGCTATACCAAGTTTCGTTTGTTATCCCAGTTTTGAATATTATCTGTGTTGGATTTGGATCTTTATAAACGGTGCGTGGACATATTGGATAAACGGAACGGACACGTGGAATATAAGGAAACGAATCGGACTTGACAATTGGTTGTAAAATCTCGCAAGGATTAGCAATCACGGATACTATTTGCAAACAGGATTCATAAGAATCACTTGCGTTTTGCCTCGGAGTACCATCTCCAAAAACCTAGACCCACACCACATAAAATCGTTTAACATAAAATCTCGTCTGTCTATCCGCGATTGCGCCTAGAACGGATTCGAGCAAATTATCTATACGTTTTTTATAGACTTATAAAGGATTGCTTCTCAAAGAGAACTAACATCAGGAAAATCTGAAATTACATCAGAGACCATCATAGCCCAAGAAAGACATCATAGATCTCATAGCAAACCCCCGTCTATATAGAAAGGTGGGAGGGGCGGTTTGAATCTCATAGACCACCATAGAGACCACCAAGTCTATCATAGTGGTGTAGACATCATAGTCACAATAGTCATCATAGTTGTCAAAGCACTTATAATGACCAAAGGAAACAGTGAAAAATAACCAAATCACATTCTATGAATATAAAGATACAACTTCAATGTAATACAAGTAATTCTACAAAGCCAATGTATGCGTATCAGCAGAGGTTTGGATGAGAGAAGCTGGTGGCTTGGTGTTGCTGCGCGATTGGAACGTTGGGGGGAACAAATGATAGACCTGTGCATCCAGATTGATGTGGCAACGATTGATGACTTGGTAATTTAAGGCTTGCGGTCGCGAATTTGCATAGTGTGGAAAATTGATGATTTGAGACTCGACATTGCTGCTTGACTCAGAAAGACTGGGTGAACGCCCAGAGCAAACAATAAGCTTGCGTGTCCGTGGGTAATTAAAGACTTGCGGTCGCCAACTTGTGTAGTGCCGAAAAATTTGATGGTTTGAGCTATTTGAGACTTGTGTTTGGGGCACCAGGCAATCTCAACTGGCCACAGACAGCCTAGGGTCCAGCTTGATGTCGCAAGAGATGTCGGCTTCTTGGTTTACGGTTGTACGAGCCAATTGTGACGGAGGAAGGCAGTTGTTGTCCCGGTGAGTCGTTGGGGTGTGGAGGCGATGGGAAGACTTGTCAAAAGAGCTGATATAGCAGTTTGAGGAGTAGCAGAGGACGACATGGGAGGTGCTTGAAGTGGAGACAATGAGGGGAAAGGACGAGAGACACCAGCAAATCCATCAACGTTGACACATGTTACCTGATGCGCACGGACCACCCTGACACCTCGATGACACCTGTCATAATTCGGACTGTCACCGATCTGACGACGACTCCGCTGTGCCTTGAATGCTGCCCCGCAGAATAGTACAGCACCGTACTGTACTCAAATGAATGTGAAGTCCTGCCTGTCAGAAACAGGTCTTTCAAGTGAGTTGACTTGAGAGTACCAACTACCCTTTTATAGCCCATGGAAGATGTCCATAGACGATCATAGGTGATGTCAAGATTGAAAGACCATGAGAGATCATGAAAGACCACCATAGTCTCCACCAACACTTCATAACATTTCAGATTTTCCTGATGAAAGTTCAAATTGCCACAATCTATACTGGATTGGAACCCCGAACTTGCACGAGGATTATAGTGTTTGGGTTGTTGTAGTCACTTTATCGAACCGCGTATTCATTTACAAGGTTTGGTTTGTGGTTATTTCACCGCTAGCCCCATAGTCACCGTTTCACCGCACTACAACACAACTTAGCATAACAAATATTGCAAATTTCCTCGTTGACTCAAACCACCACGTCCCACTATCTGCCCAGTCGCGTCAGTTATAGCCCAGCGATGTCAACACCACGTACCCCAGGCTCAACACGTCGTCCCCCAGTTGCGAAGCCAAAACTGAGCCTGGCCCGCGACAAGGGCACAAGACCAAGAAGCAGGACGAGAACCGTCCCCCGTCACCGGTACCCAAACTCACCGAAAAGCAGAGCCAGGCCTTGAACGAGTACCTCGCGAAGCGGTACAATGTCGAGGGGTGCAATACGGCAGACATTGTCTATGCCCGTATGGAGAATGACGCGCAGCGGGGTCAGTCCAATCACTCTGAAATAATAAAATGACTCAGAGACGTGGCAGAAAAGCTCATGGAACAAGCTGCCCACCTCGAGTCTGAGCAGAAACGTAGTGAGGATCTTGCGCGCCAGCTGAGGGAGCTGCAGGCCGGTCTGGGCGACAAGCCGGATGCCTCCGGTACCGATACCATCGACCACGGCAATGGGGGGCCCAATATCGGTGGGCCTGACAGTATCCCAGGTCGTAATGGCGGAGCGACTGGGCCTGGCACGTCCAGTAGCGTCGAGCACGGCAACGGTGGAGCCCATGGTAATTGCACTGCCGATGGCAATGTGGATGAATCCACGGGCGCTGCGGGTAGGTCTGACATCCTGCTCACCGTTCTACCGTCTTCACATGCTTCTCCGGCCCATAGATGCATTGGAAAAGGAGAACACTGTGCTCAAGGTGAAAATTGCGCGTCTGCTTGCCAAGGGTACCTCTGGGGCACAGGGAGAGCCACGGGAGCCTATTGCGCGCCCTGCAGGCACCGCTGGGATGCATTTCAGTATACAGGAGGCGATGGGACTTGCCGGCAGTCATGCGGACTACGAGCAATACAAAGCTATTCAGGTGCGTCATCTCAAATATTCCAGAGCTGGAACTTACCTCCAGAGATCAAAGCGCAATGTCCGCGATCTTGTACTCAACGCGCGAATCAATTGGGAGCTCCCTTGGAAGCGAATCCCGGTCCAGCAAAAGGCATCGCTGTTTGATATAGTAAGCGTCCACACGACTTCGGTCGGTCAATACCTACTCTGAGTACTCACGGCTCATATAGGCTCGTAACTGTCATCCATACCTCGCCGAGTTCCACAACGACTGGGCCACCGAAGAGCTCGTCAAGCAATTCATCAAAAATCGGCGCAACAACGCCTACAAGAACGAATGGATTCCCGTCCCAGCCCAGTACGGGTATCTGAAGGCGAACACCTCCAAGCGCGACCGTTCTGCTCCTCGTGGTCGCCAGAACAAGCTCGCCAAGGCTGGGGCAGCTTCCAAAGTTGCCGAGAAGAAGAAAACGGCTGCGCCGGCGGGAAAAGCGCGCAAAGTGTCACAACTTCGTCCAGTGACAATGCCATCAGATAAGATAACGGATAAGATAACGCCGACATCTGATAAGACAAACCCTAAACCCCAAGGATCTCGATTATCAAGATCTCCGATCTTGAACGCATGGCAGACGCACAGAAAGATATTTAAAGACGATTGATCGAACATGCATGGAACATACATGAAACATGCATAGTTCATTTTCCCATACTATTTTTATAGTTCCCATGATCGGACAGAATAGATCGGACAGCTGTCAGGAAGTATTAACAACATGCACTAACAGCAACGGATGGACATGCACATACGACCACCTAGACAATAAGGTAGTTAGTTCACACGGTTGAAAACACTATAAGTACTGTAGCTAGTTCGTAGTTTATTCTGTACCTCTCATAGACTTTTATTCCACTTCATTTACGAGCCTCATACCAAACGGGCCTCCGAACCCTTCTGCTTCGCCAGAGTTCGACCCGGAGCTTGTTCTTGTAACATAATAAAAGTCTACCTTTCATACCGTCGTACCTCCCATCCAACACACTACGCCGAAAGGCTCTTCAAACCTCTGCATACTACTTGCGCACCAAACCAACCATCAAACAACGAGCAGGACGGTAAAGTACCTCTGCCCCACGCTCTGCCCTTTATCCGTCCCCCTCCGTTTCCATTCTTCTGGGGATCACCCTAGAACGTCCAATAAAGAGAACTGCGCCCTGCGACGCGGCCCTACACAAATTGGGTCAACCGCCTGTGGTAGCTAAAGGAGTCGAACCAAATCTTCGGAGAGGGTTCACTCGCGTATACGGGGAGGGTCGTAGAAGGCCCCGATACGTTTCTCTCGCAAAAGACGGTCTACCCCCACGTCCGACAATCCGCGTAACGCGGAACCGATTCCACGGCCTTTCGAATCAGGGCCCCCTCGACATCCCCGCCGACCTCTTCGGCATCGACACCCCCGTCGTCCGGATCGGAGCATTACTTCTCGGCACCAGAAAAACAGCCGACCCGAATCCGCGACTTACCAGTCGTAATACCCCGTCCCACCCGCCTCCTCACCCACATCTATTCGCCCCCCATGTCGAGACAAGGGTCTCCCATGTACCACGTTGAGGCTCCCCAGCCACAATACCCCCAACAGGCGCCTGAACGGCAGTCGCCTCCAGCATGGAATGTCTGGAGAAGAACCCCGAACGGAACATTCGTTCCGGTCACCCCGCCGCCTGTGCGGCAAGTTTCGGCAACAAGGCCGTTGCCCACCCCCCCCACGTCCAAGCGGCTATACACCGCAACCCCAAAATTGGCCTAGACAGGCCTCGTCCAAGATTGTCTTGGCAAAGACCCCGCCGTCTTTCGACGGCAACGACAAATCCAGGTGGGACTCCTGGTACGACACGTTGACCACCTATGTGGCGGCGTACGGCTCCGAGTTTGACACGGAGCACAAGAAGATTTTCTTCACCCTCTCGTTGTTGAGGGATGAAGACGGGAAGGCTTGCGCTGCCTCTAATTGGGTACGAAACTACAAGCGCCAGGCGCTTAGACATGGCAGCCTCGTTCCGGGGTTGACATTTGAGGGGCTCGTCACGGAGCTCGAGAAAACGTTCAAGGATTCGAACGTCAAGGAAACGGCGCACATGCGCCTAATGAACACCCGGCAGGGGAAGGTCCCCCTCGCCGACTTTTTGCAGTCGTTCGAATTGACTGCCGAAGAGGCCGGATACACCCCCAGCCTACCTATTTACGACACATTCCTGTGTCAAACCTTGGAGTCGCTCGTCTGGGACGAGATCCGAAAACAGCTTTATGCTGGAGGGACGGAAGTCCCGGGAGACTAACCCCTCCCTCAAAAAGCGATTACAGGTGATCGCCGGAAATATGGAGCGTGAAAGGATGCTCCGAGAAGGGAAGGGAGGGAACCCGTGGGGTTTCCCACCCCCTTCCAACCAGAACTCTTCGGCGGGAAGCCGAAGACGAACAACGGACCGAAGGACCGGTCCCAAATCCCGATCTCCCAGGGAGGAGATCATATGGACGTAGATGCGTCCAAAACGAAGGCAGGCGCCTTTAAATGCTATAATTGTGGCGAAGAGGGCCACATGGCACGAGAGTGCCCAAAACCCCGCAAGGAACGCGGGAAAGTGAATGTGCGCTCGCTGCGCACTAAAGAACTCTCGGTAGAGGACTACAAGTACCTCTTCGAGAAGGCGCGTGCCCAATTCGGGCAGGATTTTTAAAGAGGAGACCGGTCATGGCCACATCGGCTCCTCCCCCCATGTTAAAATATGGACGATTTGAACCGCTTGATGCGGTTATGGACAACGATAGCATAAAAACGGAAAAAACCCAGTAGCATACATGAAGACGCTGCTGATGAAAAAAGAAAATCATGTATTACGGAGAACCGGAACAGGAAAAATAATTTAAAGAACAAAAAAATGAATGACGCAAATCAAGAATGGGCGTTATTTAAGAAGACAATGAAAACGGCCCCGGGGACTCAACCCGGTAATACAACTGAGACAAAAGGGCCCCTGATGGGCGATGGCTCTATCCAACAGGACACACAACCACGCGAACCAACCGTGAGTGTCAATGTCCAAATGGAGGAAGCGCCAAAGGACCAGAAAACGAAGGAGCCGTTCGGCCTCAAGAAGAAAGAGGCTGCACGTTGGCAAGCTCGCCGAGCCATGGGCTTTTGCGAGAACCTTCTTCAACAGGAACTCCGACAGTTTCAAGCTCAACGCGAGCACCACGAAATGCTGGTCACTATTGGGCTAGAAGCCCTAGACACGGGCAAGAAGCGGTCACTCCGTGCGCTTCTTGATAACGGATGCACCACCACGTGCATGGATCGGGACTATGCCAAGGCGCAAGGCTTCGAGCAAAAGGAGCTAGAACGTCATATAGTGGCAAAGAATGCCGACGGAACCGAGAATACGAAAGGAAAGATCACTCATTACGTAGAGATGATCATGACTATCGGCTCCCATGCAGAACGACAAAAGTTCCTGATCACCGGCCTCGGGAAGGCCCGTGTATTTATTGGTTACGACTGGTTGTATAAACACAACCCCGAGATCAACTGGCGTGATCAGAAAATATTATTTAGCCGTTGCCCCGAACAGTGCAACATGACGACACCCGAAGTAAAAACGGGCGAAGACGACATCCTCGAGGAGGAGTCTATTTTATTGGTCGACTTTGCGGAAGCGATCGATCTGCGTGTGAAACAATCACAGTCAGCGCAGATGGCGGAAAAGGGAAATTTAGAAAAAGAAAAAATGACGGAGGACAAAATCCCAGAACAATATAGGGACTTTGTTAAAGTGTTCGCCAAGGAGTCTTTCGACTCTCTACCGGAAAAAAGGCCCTGGGACCATGCAATCGAACTCAAGCCAGGATCAAAGGCTGTAGATTGCAAGATCTATCCGCTCTCGTTGAACGAGCAGGGAAAACTCAACGAGTTCTTGGAAGAGAACTTGAAGAGTGGACGGATTAGGCCCTCAAAATCGCCGATGGCATCGGCATTCTTTTTTATTAAAAAGAAGGACGGATCGTTAAGACCGGTACAGGATTATCGGAAACTTAATGAAATGACGATCAAGAATCGTTATCCGCTACCACTTATTTCGGAGCTTGTGCATAAGCTCCGCGGGGCTACTTATTTCTCCAAACTTGATATCCGTTGGGCTACAACAATGTACGGATCAAGGAAGGAGACGAATGGAAAGCGGCTTTCCGAACAAATCGGGGATTGTTCGAACCGTTAGTAATGTTTTTCGGGTTGACGAACTCGCCGGCCACGTTCCAAACCATGATGAATGATATCTTGAGGGATCTCATCAATGAGGGACACGTGATCGTCTACCTCGACGATATTCTAATTTATACGGAAACCCTGGAGGAACACCGGGCCGTGGTTCGCCGCGTCCTAGAGACGCTTGAAAAACATAAACTATTCCTCAAACCCGAAAAAATGCGAGTTTGAGAAGACGGAGATCGAGTATCTCGGTGTAATTATTTCGCATAATTCCATGCGTATGGACCCCGTTAAAATAAAAGGGGTTATGGAATGGCCCGAGCCGAAAAGCGTGAAACAAGTCCAAGCGTTTCTCGGCTTCACAAATTTTTATAGGCGCTTTGTACGCGCTTACAGTGACTTAGCCCGGCCGCTTACTAAATTAACGGGCAAAGCCGGATGGTCCTGGGGACAAGAACAAGCCGAAGCGTTCCAGAAGCTTAAAGACAGAATAGCTGAGGACGTGGTTTTGGCATTACCCACGGACGACGGACGCTTCCGAGTAGAAGCAGACGCATCTGAAGGCGCAGTCGGTTCCGTGCTGGAGCAGGAACAAAACAACGTGTGGAGACCTGTGGCCTTCATATCGCATGGTCTCAGTGAGACCGCATCAGGGAAAACCTCCTTTGCAATTTTTTGTAATTCTTTCTTAAAGTTTTTTACCGCTTGCAATTTTTTGAGAATTCCACCTAGTTTTTCCAACATTTTAGCAACCTTGACTGAAATCCTTTCAAAGTTTTGCCAAAATATCGCACATTTGCAAAACCGCACATATTACTTGTCGAAATTTGGCTAAACTTTCGTCGTAGTTTGAGCTCTGTTGTGAGTTCAATCCAGAGACAAGCCAACTGCATTCGGCGCTGCTATGCTAGTACAAAGTTGCGTAGATATGACGATCAGTCCACGGACTGGCAAAGAATGCCGGACACTTGTCCAAAACGTTATGAGACTTCCAATCTGGGGGGGCGACTGGACCAAATTGGGTAGGAGATGAATACTACGGCGGATGTTGTTTACCGGAATTATGCTTGCAAGGCGGTCACCATTCTTAACTGTGCGCGCCACCTTGTACATCAAGTGATGTCGCTCCGGCTGAGGTTTGAATGAAGAAAACCATTCAACATACGCCAAATACTTGGGTGGAACAATATTCGGTGGGAGAATTGTCTTGGCCAAACGAGGTGGAAGTGTAAAGACCACTTTCACTTGGGCAATTCGGTATCCTGATCAAAGATGTAAGTCAGTGCTGTCTGCAGACAGATTTTATTTCGAAAATACCTGTGACACCGACTTTCCCTCCGTCACCGGTATTGATTAATGCGGTGTCAAACCGCGCCGGAATGTGGTCCCCGTTCTTCAAGGTTTTACGAGGCTGAACATGGATGGAATCGACAATCGAGTCGGTCGGCCCATCGCACGCATACGGGTCGGATGTGCTGAATTTGATTCTTTGGAATACCGGCACAGAATTAAATGGAACGTCGAAGCTAATTGCCTCGCGCTCCATCTGGGCGGAAGTCAGGGCCGGCTCGGTGAGTTGCACAATATAACGGACAGCGCATCACGAAAGAATGGGGCGCTGTATTCGGTCTCCAGAGTTGTGAATCTCACGGCTTTTTGCGTCGGATGCTTGGGCATGGTGAGTTTGCGCTCATAGATAACGCCAGGATGGAGGTTGCTGATGACTGGAGGAGGTGGGCAGCCGCTGCGCTTCCACTCGATGAATTTATCGTGCCGTTGAATTTTCTCCTTACGCTCGAGCCAAAGCGTCATTTGGGAGAACTCATCTTTCCGGTTTGTGGAACGGTAGGCGTCCTTGGCGAGGTCGATATGCAGCCGTTCCGTGTTTTCGGTGTTGTAATTATCGGAGGTGCCGAAGAGTTTAATGTTTGGGACATAATGCTCGCACGAATGCAGTTTGGGCAGGTTGAAATTGTCCCGAATGCCAAGATCCACGAAGATGGCTTTGTTTCGATGAAACTGCATTCGTGCATCCTCGAGGCGCTCCAGGGTTTCCGTTGTATGCATGGGGTATTGAGCGGAATACACGAAATCGAGGATCCCCCGCACCGCTTGCACGAGTCGAACAGGGGAAAGCCCCCCAGGAAGCTTCACGTCGATGATGATGCCAAGAAGGAAGCGAGATATCTGGTCATGCTCCCGACCAGTTACGCGGTTCAGGTTTGAAATCCCCTTCATGAAAAGGCGAATGTTGTGATTCGGGGGAAGACGACGGCAGCGAGCATCAAGTTCGGCCTCCCCGCAAGCCTCCTTTAGCCATTCTATCAAGTGTTTGATTATCCCTTGGTAGAGCTGATGCAAAACGTCCGACGTAATGGAGAGGAAGATGTTGGTGTAAGGAAGATCCTGCCAGAAAGGATGGACAACGGGTTTGATACCCGCATCTTTGCACGCCTGAGCATACACGGTACCACCCTCATCCAGCTTGTCCAGAGCATCCAGGATTTTCGCTAGATTTCGGAGCGCGCACGTCGAATTCCCATCACCGAGATTTTTGTGCTCCACCTCGCCATTCGGGCACCACCCGGTCTTTACGCAGGTGACGAGCAATTGCTCGGGGTAATCCCCGATGTAGCATGCGACAATGGGATGGCCGCGGCGTAGGACACCGTCTCCGCTGGCAATGGGAATTCCGGTGACTCCAGCATCGCGCAAAGGAGCCGTTATAAAGGACAGGCACGTGTGAAAGAGGTTGGCGAGTGTACGGCGACGTGCTGCTTTATTTTTTATATGACCGAGGCGGGAAGTTGGAAGGTATGCGAGTAAAATATAGGCACGACGCGAAGGTTTGCGCCGTATTTCCTTAGGGATGTTTCCGATGGTCATATAAACAGGATACGCCGTCTTGTTGCCGAACATAGTGAGCTGAGTCTTGTCCGACGAGAGAAGAATAGGAATTATTGTGGCGCCTGGATTATCGGCTTCGATCTGTTTCTGCATAGAATAATTAGCACCACATTTTTCACCCAAGCAGATTGCTTTACCTGCGTGCTCCACCACCATTTTCCGGTATGCATGTTATGGTAGAGTCGTATTGTCTTGTCCTGGTCTGCATAATGTCGCTCAGGGACCACAAAAAGATACGGGGCAAAATCTGAGTCCCCGAATAACGCCCGAACACATTCGATAATATTACGGGAGTACAGTTCGAAGGCCTCGCCGCCAACGACGACCTCAGAGCGCGTAAATCTCGGGCGTCCAGGCAATTTTCCATCGATAATTGTATTCAGCTGGACAGAGTTCCCGTAAGAAAGCCCCAAAGCTTCGCGAAGCTAAAATACGAATCAGTTATCTGCTTTATGTCGTGTACCGTGGCTACGTACCCCTTGGATCTTCAAAAGGTCTGTGAACGCTGTGGATCCAGAACCACGTAATTTGGCCCATCGCGCTACCTCCCAGTCCATTCTCGAGGCGAATGGAGCATAGATATTCCCAGAAGACCCCAGTATATTACTGTATTGCTGTTCTGCAGACACAGAACGCTCATCGGACATGGGATCTCCCCGCCCGACCACCAGGGAATTTCTCAATCACAGGTTTCTCGTGGAAACGATCCTCCGCGATAATTCGCTGTTCCCGCGCGCGGGGCGGCGTCTCGGGTTCGCTTCCCGGGGCAGCTGGATCCTCCATGTCGGTATCCTCATCCGCAGCCCCGGAAGCACGAGGAGGCTCCCATCCATCTGCAGCACGGGCTTCATATGCCGCCGCATGGTCCTGCGCAGTTGGATCACGATCAAGCTCATCCGAGTCGTCATCCGAGTCGAAATCAGGTGGAGAGTTAACGTCCGAACCATTCGACTCAGAGTCATAACCAAGATCTGCTGCGTCATAATCGGTGCCAAAGAAATCGCCTGCAAAGGTGCCGCCTCCAGTAGGAAAATCACCCGACAGTTCGGTTCCGAATTCCGCATCGTCGTCGGAGTCAGAACCAAATGCAGCCCCACGAGCTTCGATGCAAGCCGGGTTTGTTGTCTTGGATAAATGACCACCAAATGCACGGCCGTAGAAATCCAGTCCGCATCCTAGGCACTTGGGCATGTTGAAAGAAGAGGGAAAGTAATATTGGCATGTGCTAAAAGCGCACATGGAGCACGCGGGAATCCAAGACAACATCTCCTGATCATCAACGCGTCAGCGCGGCCTGCACAAGCGCTGCAAACGAATCACGAGCGAAAAAAAACAATACCCAAACAAGGACGCACTCTCTTCCCTCTCCTGTTTCACCCCTGCATCCTGTCCTTCGTCCTGCGCCCGCATTCACTGATACCCGTTCTTCTCATGGCCGAAACCGATCTCTCCGGCACCTCTGACGACGAGAAACCATTGACAGCGGCACAGAAAGCGCGAGACACCCGTGCCCGCAGTCGAATCGAGGAGGACGCCGCCGCCCGAAGACTCGTTGCCGACACTGGTAAGCAAGATCGATGATCTATGATGCTTTCCTCACACCTTTCGTCCGGTTCATTTTAGAAAAGAGCGGTGGGCGGCAGTCGAAGAAAGATGCCCTTAAAAAAAAAGTCAGTAGACATACCTTGGATCGAAACACAGCTGATATGGTCACAGTCTGGGACACGAGTCGCAAAAGAACAGTCTCTGACGCCGAACCCGTCGACCCGCAGAAATCCAAAAAGACCAAGGTTGCTCAACGCTCAGGTAGGCCCCAATGTTTCTTTGAATGCATACTCATAGCCTAGAGCAGATGACGACGACATGGAGGTTGACGTAGTCCCAGCCAGAAAGCCGCCCGCGAGGAGAGCTCCCAACTTGAAGTCCGATCCAGCCAAGCCTAAGGCCAACGCCGTGAAGTCCAAATCCAAGTGTACGAGATCCTACCCAGTTATTGTAATGTTTTGAACAATGACGACAGCTGAAACTGTGTCTCCGACAGCGTCTCCAAAACGAAGTGAGCACGACGTCCATGATAAAGCCGAAGTGTGATTTGTGACCTCGTGACAGAGTACCTCTCTCGCGTCGTTGTCGACTCGGACGCTGAAGAAGAAGAAGCCGCTGCAGAAGAGCAAGGTAAGTTCGGCTTCCTGCCCCTTGATACTTCACTTACCTCCTGTGGTTAGTGAATAAAGGGCCGGGCCGTTCTTCTGCAAGTAAGTTCAAGTTCTCGCTCTACTGCCTTCGAGTTGTGACTTACCCACCACGTCGACTCGCCAGAGGTCTCCAAGGCCGCGGGCGGCATTCCCGCCATCCCTTCAAAGTCGAAGCAAAAGCCCACCAAGGTCGCCAGCGACGATGATGGCTCCGAGACCGACAACTCTGGGAGTCAGTCGGACGATGAAGAAATGGAAGACCAACAGTCTGGCGACGAAGGACCCGTCGATTTAGACGCAGAAGTACACGTTCAGCCATTATTTGTGACTATACTTAATCTGACGCCTTTCATCTAGCGTTCTCAAATCTTTCTAGATGATCGGCCGGGGCTGGATGATCACCTCAATTT